>JADBJO010015116.1:19229-44967 GCA_016801955.1 Conus betulinus
CAGCATTGTGATCTTGTCGCCCTGTCTGTTGGAAGGTCAGCCGTCGTTCAGTACCCAAACCACTCTCGATAGCATCTACAATGAAACAGGAACGCACGAGCGTCGTCTCAGGGCTGGATACTAACACATGCTTGACAAAGTCCCTCCCTCAAACCTTCCATCCCCATTTCTGTACTAAGAAGACCAACACGTTTGAGAGAAATGAAAAAAAAGGACTCACCGTGTGAAGAGAAAGAAAAACGAGCTCAAGTTTGGGTCTGGAAGAGTCGTCCGCAGCAGCAAAGTACAGAGACAGTTTGCTTTCTCTGCCAAATATGAATGATAGTATAGTTTGATCGCCACTCTGTCAGAGATACAATACAGGGAAATGATGCCTTGCTTTCGAGTGCAATCAATTGTATTTGTCTTGATGTCTTCCTTGGTGTCATTCATGAATTCGATTGTCACTACATCAAAGGAACATGCACTCTATTCGTAAGTGTACTATTTTGCCACGTGGCACTTGTATGATGATTTTACAGCCAGTGATGATGTTACTTTGCCCAGTGTTGTAATAATAGGCGTGACCAGATGTGCCTTCCATGTTTATTTGGTCAATGTCTGTACGCTCAATACATGGAGTCAAGTCCAGGCCTGTCATGTTTGTGAAGGTGGCCACACTGGGGTCAGTGATGTTGGTCACTTTTAGGGAAATGTCGTCAGAGGAGTCATAGTCGGTCAGGTCTGGCCAGTTCCCAGGGAAAGTGTCCTCAGGTGATGGTTCTTGGGCCTCCCTCTTCACTCTGGCTTCAGACGTCGGGGTAGTTTGTGGCACAGCTGCACCTGCACCAGGCTCGCTTTGTGGTGCGCTTCCTTCATAACAACAACACAAGCGAGATAATAAACCAAGCATTCTTCTGAAGAATCCAAAATTTCATTCTCTTTAACTGTCAGCTACATCTTTCCCTCTTCTTTATTTAAAAAGGCTGTTCATTGCAACTGCAGGTCTTCTGCATTTTAGCTTGAAAGGGGTTTTGAATATACCTACAATTGCAATTTTATGCACTGTTTTTTTCTTTTTTTTTTTTTTTTTTTTTTTTTTTTTTTTTTTTTACTATTCAACATTTTTCAGTCTTAGTGGCCAAGCAAGTAACCCATGCCAAAACAATTTAATCTTGAACAGGTTGCTCACTGTGAAATAATTAGGAAGAGCTCTGGAGGCGCTCCAAAAGCACTTTGGGTTCATTGACCATGTTTCCTAACCCAGGCCGCCAACTGGAAAGTAAACAAAACTAACTGTCTCTCTCTTCAGACCGAGAGATGCGGTTGATAGCTGAAGAGAACCATGTGATAAAGATGTGCCACGACCACTGGCTTAATCCTAAATGACAGCCTAAAGGCATTCCCTGGTGTATGAGGTGGGTTTGGGGTCTGACTGCCTGCAGCCAAACACGTCACTTTGGCTCCACTGGTAATTCAAACTCTACAAGCATTCAACCCCCCCCACAGTTCTCGTGTTTTTCCATGTCAGAGAAGGGAAAAAAAGGAAGGGGGATCGGTGTTTGTTCTCATTCAGCAAATATACTGCATTCGGCAAAGCAAGTTGTTCAGATGGAGAAGGGGAGAGAAACAGTAGGGAGAGGAAGAGGGCGGGGGAGAGTGTGGAGAAGGGACAGTGGGTAGAGTTGTGGGAGAGGAGCATAATCTGCAAATTGTTATACAACATCAGTTTTGATGATTGCTGTTCTTCTGTCAAGAGAATGCGCTCTCTCAAGATCCCCTACCTCCACCCCACCTCCTACCTACACGTAGCTGTGATATGATGGTGATGACATACACATCACACAGCACATCACCAGGCGTAAACCACAGACATAGCTGTGATACGATGGTGATGACATACACATCACACAGCACATCACCAGGCGTAAACCACAGACATAGCTGTGATATGATGGTGATGACATACACATCACACAGCATATCACCAGGCATAAACCACAGACAGCTGTGATATGATGGTGATGACATACACATCACACAGCACATCACCAGGCGTAAACCACAGACATAGTTATGATATGATGGTGATGACATACACATCACACAGCACATCACCAGTCGTCGACCACAGACATAGCTGTGATATGATGGTGATGACATACACATCACACAGCACATCACCAGGCGTAAACCACAGACACATAGCTGTGATATGATGGTGATGACATACACATCACACAGGATCATCAACAGGCATAAACCACAGACACACTAATCAAGGATCTAGTCGTAAAGGACGTACCAACGTAACACAGTCTAGTTGTGAAAGGACGTACCAACGTATCACAGTCTAGTTGTGAAAGAACGTACCAACGTATCACAGTCTAGTTGTGAAAGGACGTACCAACGTATCAGAGTCTAATTGTGAAACGACGGACTGATTCAGCACATCAGAGACCAGTCTTAAATGCACACTAACGTACATATCAAACTGGCTGCAATTAGGATGGAGTACTAGCCTTCTTCCCCCGCCTTGGCTTAAGGCTGTGTCAGACCAATTGACGTAGGTTAAGAACGCCAAGGGTACATCACAATGTTGTTATGCTCTACATAGTTAAGCAGGGACTGTCTTCAGTCGTGACAAGCTCCTAGCATAACACCATCAGTCTCCAAAATCCCTTGAAGACGGAGTGTGGCTGCCTACATGGCAGGGTAATGAAAAAAAAAAAAAGGTCACTCACGTAATGGTCACATCCCAAGCTGATGCGTTTGTACCATAGCGTTCACGTGCTTTGGCTGCTCGGATGATCCCTGGCTTGCTTTAGCCAGGGTGCAGCAACAACAACAGCCTTCTCAGAATTTGTTTCCGCTTTTTGACAGTTTTTGTTTCATTCCTCAAATCTGCAAACCAGATCTCTGATCTTCAAACTGCGAATTTACTCCCTCTTCCTCACGATGCGAATTTACCCCTCCCCCCCCCCCCCCCCCCCCCCCCCCCCCCCCCCCCCCCCCCCCCCCCCCCCCCCCCCCCCCCCCCCCCTTGTTCATTAAAGAACACTTCAACAGATGTGGGACTTCATCACAATGCCAATTTAGCCCCTGTCCATTAAATAACGGTCAATAGATGTGGAAAGTTTTCTGAGGTGATTCAGACGAGCTGCTATGTATCCGGCAGTGAATCAAGTTCAAAAAGTTATAAAGTAGATTCTCTTTAAAAAAAAAAAAAAAAAAAAAACAAACAAACAAGATGCAAAGCATTTAAAACGTACTCCAAGTTTATCTTGAATACGCGTGTACATGTCGGGAGCATGTTTACTATGAACATATCCATGATCTACCAGTCAGTTATTAGATCTAAAGCTATTTTTGAATCCATCAAATACAGTACTTTCATAGACTTTCAATAAGAACTGGGAGTACAAAAAAAAACTTGTCTTTAATTTCAGCAGAATATTAACGAATCAGTCTCCATACAATCGTTACAATCCTTCCAAAACGTAATGTGACTTTAAATTCCGAGGAAAAAAAAAACTACTGTCCAAGACAATTAACACGATAGGCTGTTTGTAGTAGTTTATCAAATCGAAATTATGAGAATGATTGTGTGTAGCAGACAGTGGACAGTAAGACAGATGAATAATGTGTGTGTGTGTGTGTGTGTGTGTGTGTGTGTGTGTGTGTGTGTGTGAGAGAGAGAGAGAGAGAGAGAGAGAGAGAGAGAGAGAGAGAGACAGACAGACAGACAGAGACAGACAGAGACAAAGTGACAAAACAAAGATGGTTTTAGTGAGCTAGATCTTTTTTTTTTTAACGTCAACACATTCACTTTATGCAATGTCAGTTTGACTTCCCTCAACCCGTACAACAATCGAGCGGGCCACGGGCTTTAACACTACTGTGAGGAGTGACATCGTCTGTGCTGACCTCGTGAACTGTTTGGTGCTGTCCAGTGGTGATCATTTTGTTGCGTTCTGTGGCCTGACACACTTTTCAGCCTTCACAATGGAATGCGTTGTTTGTTGCTGGGGAAAAAAGAAAGGTGCTCAGTGTGGTGGTTAGATATCAAAGTGGCTCGCTTTTCCTAACCAGGTTTCTACACACACACACACTCACACTCACGCACACACACACACACACACACACACACACACACTTCCATTCCAGTCATGCTGAGTCACATTCTCTTCAAGCCTGTTTCTGTTCTGCTTCTCCTCCCCTTCCTCCTCATCACCGTCTTCCAAGTCAGTCAGGCATTTTGTCTCGTACTCTAACCAGCTTATGCACAGGCACCTCCGCACAGATCTCCCTTCAGCTGTGGTTTACAACACCTCAACATTCACACAATGTATTGAGACAGCATGACATTCAGCTTCACCCTAAGAACGTGCAAATGGGCGTTGAACTTTAAACCAACGATGTAAGATAATATTTCAGCACACTTGTTAAGAATGTCACATCTACAAGTATCTCCTCCAAGCTGACAATCACTATTGTAAAGATGAAGGAACGTCATACTGCTGCGTAATGACTTCCATCTTGACCATACATGAAGGGACACAACAACATGGTGTCAAATCAAGAGATAATTGCCTCCCTTTCCGATTATTCCACATCTTAGGTTTTGAAGTCAAGAATGTGACGTGTCCTTAATGATTTCAGCCCGCACCACTGGTTCTTATTTCTCCGTTCATTCAATCTCCGGGACACAGCTGAGGGACTGCACTTGTGGTGACTCTCTGTGTCTCCTCTGTTAATGTCCTGGTGATCGATTTAAAACTGTTGGTGTTGTGGTGACTCTGGTGTCTTCTCTGTTAATGTCCCAGTGATCGATTTAAAACTGTTGGTGTTTCTAGCTCTTTAATGCTCCCGTTCTGGCTCCCTTGACAGTCATTGATGAACTGTCTCTCTGTCTCAGTTTCTGTGCCTCCTCAATGGCATTGTGCGCATGCCTGTCAATTCCTGTCAATCCCCCCCCCCCCCCCCCCCCCCCCCCCCACGCACCATTCCGCCCATAGCCACAGCCTGAACCATCATCCCCCAGCCCTATCCCCAGCAATTCACAGGGAGCAGCCAATGTCAAGCTGTCATGAAGAAACCCAGCAGAGGAGGCACTGCACAGCTGTGGAGTAAGTTCGAAAGGACTCTGGAAAAAATAAAAGAAAACCTGCACAAATCAGCCCTATCAAACAGATCAAAGCATCAAAGATAAGTTCAACAGGACAGATTTGTACATCATCGTGAAAGCAATACATTTAACGACAGTTCTGCGAAGAGATCAACAAACTAGTGTACAGCTCAGACAGTCAAATAACACGAAAAATGATGACTTCTGAAAGTCAGTCGACACATTAAGTACCAATGGTAAAAGACGAATACAGATTGGTGACTGGTTGTACACGATGAATCAACCTCATAATGATCAGTTCGAAAGAGTTGATCAATTACCGCACAATAACAGAACTGGGCTAATCAGTAACTGACTTTAAAGAACCTTCAACGCGCGCAAAGATAATGTGTCACTGAAATATATAACTCAATGCAGCCTAAATCAGTTCTACGAGACAGTTCAGGTATTAGACACCAGTTTTAAAAGACAAATACATTGGTCAAGGATAACTTCTACAGGACATATTAACAAATCAAAGAGCAACTTTAAAAGGACAGGCTTACGACAGGCCTTATGCGCAAATTAACAGACTAATTAAATTGGTTGTAATCAGGATGGAGTATTAGTCTTCTTCCAGTTAATTTCTGCTTTATGCCAGTTAGTCACGCTTCAGGGCTGGAAGCCTCATCTCTGATTTTACAGCTGAACCTCTGTCTTAAAATGAGAATTGAGACGCTGTTCCTTAATAACACTTCAGCGAATGTAGAAGTTTCACTGAGATGATTCAGACGAGCTGGTGCCCATCTCATGGTGATTAATATTCAAAAAGAGTAAACATCGACTTTTCCCGAAAAATTTTCATCAGACGATTCACCAGTCCTTTCCACACAACTGTGACAATTGGCCCAAAACAGACATGTGACAGTTGGCCCAAAACAGACATGTCACAATTGGCCCAAAACAGACATGCAACTTTCAGCTCCAGCAACATTCATTGACTACTGTCTAAAACAGTCAGTACGACGGATTGTTTGTAAATATCAAATCTTAAGTTAACAAATGTGTAGCAGATCCTTTCAAAATGCACGGAATATTCTAGAAAATTCCGGAACAAAGACCTTGTATCGCCAGCCAAAACATTTTGCATGTTCCAGAATGTTTTATCAATGTTTCTGTGAGTTTCAGCAGCTATAGGTGTTGTAATTGTTATGTAGTTCCGTCACCTGCACGGACATCCTCTATCAAAATAATGCGCACCTCGGGGAAGATGTCTTCCACACATCTAAAGCAAACTGGACATGTTATGGTGTGAAGAAACCAACAATGGAAGTACCTTCGTCTGTTGGTGACATTATCCACACTCAGATCACTTTTTTTTTTACCATCAACAAACAGAATGTATTGCATTGTGAAGACTAAGAACTGCATATGGCCACAAGACGATGACTATTTCACAGCACCAAACAGTTCATGTTCGCCCTGTGGGTTTGGGCACAGAATAGACGCACTGCCCCCTGCCATGCATGTCGTAAGAGGCGACTAAGGCAGGACCACCTCGCCTCGAGAATAAAGGGGTTTGCGCAGGGCTAACAACCCTACCAGTAAGAAAGACCAGTTACAGAAGCATCGACGACAACGAACCAAAACGTTCACCTGGACAAGGAAGGGTCTCCATCCTGGAGACTTATGACACGGTACAGTGAAAGCCGGAATGAAGCTGCAAGGCTGACTCACCATCTAACACCCAGGACGACAACGAAAGTAACCACATGGAACATCAGGACGATGTATGAAACAGGAAAAAGCATCCAAGTTGCGAGAGAGATGAAAATCTACAAGATCGGAGTACTAGGACTGAGTGAGACAAGGTGGCTACAATCCGGACAGCTGAGACTTTCATCTGGAGAACAGCTGCTGTACTCAGGACACACAGAGGATGGAACCCCCCACACTGAGGGTGTGGCCCTGATGCTGGCACCAGAGGCACAGGAGGCACTCATCGGCTGGGAACCTGTCAACTCCCCATCATCACAGCCAACTTTACCACGAAGAAGAATGACATCAGGGCTGAACATCATCCAGTGCTATGCTCCCACCGATGAAGCGGAAGAAGAGAAGAAAGATCACTTCTACCAGCAACTACAGACAGTGATAGACAGAAGACGAGCAAAGGAAATAACCGTACTGACGGCAGATTTCAACGCCAAGATTGGAGTGGAAAACACAGGCTATGAGGACATCATGGGGACACATGGACTGAGACAGATGAACGAGAATGGTGAGCGCTTTGAAGACCTGTGCGCCCTGAACCAGCCAGTGATAGGAGGAAGCATCTTTCCACACAAGCACATCCACAAAGCCACATGGAGATCCCCGAACCACGTCACAGAGAACCAGATTGACCGCATCTGCATTAGCCGCAAGTTCAGGAGATCGTAGCGGGATGTTCGAGTAATGAGAGGTGCTGAGGTGTCATCAGACTACTACCTTCTTTTAACAACAGTGAGTCTTCGCCACAAGAGATTCACAAGCGCAAACAGCACACACGGACAAGGTACAATGTTGGACTGCTCAGAAACAGGGACACACAAGCAGCATTCCAGATCAGCCTTTCCACAGGTTCCAGCTGCTAC
Source organism: Conus betulinus (assembly GCA_016801955.1). Lineage (NCBI taxonomy): Eukaryota > Metazoa > Mollusca > Gastropoda > Neogastropoda > Conidae > Conus > Conus betulinus. Next base: position 26,952 of record JADBJO010015116.1, read on the forward strand.
AAGAGCTCATAGAAGATGGTGAGATGGATATCAAGACACAGTGGGAACACTGTAAGAAGCTCTGGCACAACACATGAAGAGATCCTTGGCAAGAAGAAGACCCAGCACAAGGAACAGATCTTTGCCGACACCATCCACAAGCTAGCAACAAGGAGAGAGAAGAAAACTGCGCCAAACACGAGCCAAACAAGTGCAGCTGAGGCAAAGGCACAGGAAGAGCACACAGCAGTGAACAGAGAAGCAAAGAGGAGTACGAAGAGGACAAGAGAGACTACTTTGACGACCTGGCCAGTCAAGCAGAGGCAGCAGCCAGACAGGGGAACCTGAAGGACCTGTACCTGGTGACCTAGAAGCTGACAGGCAAGTTCCAGCAAGACAGACAAGCCAGTGAAGGGCAAGAATGGAAACCCACTGACAACAACCGAGGAACAGCTGAAACGATGGGCAGAACACTTCAGGCAGTTGCTGAACCGCCCCACCCCTGACGCACCACCAGACATCCCACCTGCAGAGACAGAGCTGCCCATCAGCTGTGACAAACCCTCAAAGGCAGAGATCAAGAAGGCCATCATGACTCTGAAAAATGGGAAGGCTGCAGGGCCGGACGAGATACCAGCAGAAACCATCAAAACAGACACAGAGACAGCTGTCAACATGCTATAAACCTCTTCAGCAAGATCTGGAAGAAGGAGGAGGTACCGGCCCAGTGGAAAGAAGGAATCATCATCAAGCTGCCGAAGAAGGGAGACCTCAGGGACTGCAGCAACTACCGAGGGATCATGCTCCCGTCAACGCCAGGCAATGTTTTCAACAGGGTTCTACTGAAGAGCATGAAAGAGGCTGTCGACCGAAAGCTCCAAGACCAACAGGCAGGCGTCCTGCAGAACAAATCATGTGCTGACCAGGTCGCCAGCCTGTGCATCATCGTGGAGCAGTCGCCGGAGTGGAAACTCCCCCCTACATCAGCTTTATAGATTATGAAAAAAGTCTTCGACAGTGTGGACATAGAGAAGTTGTGCAAGCTGATGAGGCACTACGGAGTCTCCAAGAGATCATCTCCCTCATCCTTTGCACCTACCAGGACATGAACTGCAGGATTGCCCACGCCGGCAAGCTGTCCGAAAGTTTCGAGGTGAAGACTGGAGTTTGGCAGGGGTGCCTGCTGTCGCCATTCCTCTTCCTCCTGGTCATTGACCGAATCATGAAGACCACTACAACAGGCAGGAACAACGGTATACAGTGGACACTCTGGACGCAACTCAACACCACGGCCAACACATCAGTCACAGTCGGTGGAGAGCCCATCAGGGAGGTGGAGTCTTTCGTCTACCTGGGAAGCGTGGTTGACCAACAGGGAGGGCACGGACCGAGACGACCTCGACTTCGCTGACGACTTGGCGCTCCTGTCACACAGCCACAGGCAGATGCAGGACGACAACTCGCCTGGAGACCACATCAGCCGGGACAGGGCTCATGATCAACAGGAAGAAGACCGAGCTGATGAAAATCAGCACCACTGCCAACACATCAGTCACAGTTGGTGGAGAGCTCATCAGGGAGGTGGAGTCTTTCGTCTACCTGGGAAGCGTGGTTGACCAACAGGGAGGCACGGACCGAGACGTCATAGCCAGAATCAGCGAGGCAAGAGCAGCTTTCGTCATGCTCAAGAACATCTGGGCATCTGGAGTATCAGCATAAGAACCAAACTCTGCATCTTCAGCTCCAATGTGAAGTCAATTCTGCTCTGCGGATGCAAAACATGGCGGACAGCACAGACGATGCACCAAAAGATTCAGACATTCTTCAACACCTGTCTGAGGTGCATCTACACATCCGATGGCAGGACAAGACGAAACGAAGATCTGTGGGAGCATGCGGGACAGGAACCAGTGGCCGGCCAAGCAGATACTGCGAAGGAAGTGGGGCTGGATCGGACACACCCTCAGGAAGCCAGCATCCAGCACCACACACCAAGCCTTACCTTAACCTTAAATCTCTCTGTGCCAGGAGGCACATAAGGCTTGGACGATTCTCCTCCACTGTGTTTTGCTCTGCAGCTGCATGGCGTACAACACTCCATGTTTTCCAGCCTGCGCCGTTTCTCTCCTTCTCCACCATTCGCCGCCATGTTGTTTTCGGTCGGCCTCTTTTCCTTCTTCCCTCTGGTGTCCAACCAGGGCCACAGCACAGTCGTCGTTCCTCTCCTTCCTCATTATGTGCCCAATCCAGTTCCACCTCCGTCTCCTCACCTCCTCGCCTCGATCTTCCTGCTTCTGCCATCTCAAGAACTGTCTTATTGGAGACATGTTGTTGCCATCGGATCTTGAAAATCCTCCTTAGACACTTGGTCTGGAAGGTGTCAAGCTTTTCTTCCTCTCCTTTAGTCAGTTTCCAAGTCTCGCATCCGTAGAGTAGGACGGACAAGACAAGGCTCTTGAAAGGGAAGCTTTAGTCTTTCTGCCTATGTCGCTGGCTTGCCAGATGTTTGATAGCCGCTTCATCTGTGCGCTGGCCAAGGCTACTCTCTTCTTGACATCAGCTGTGCCTCCACCGTCCTTTGTCACGTTTGCACCCAGATATGTGAAGCTCTCTACCTCCTCTACTTCACTTTCTCCAACTTTCAGCTTATCGTCACTCCTGCTGTTGGCTTGGCTTGCACTTCTTGACATTCAGCATTCAGCTTCAGTCCAACTTTGGCTGCATTGTCTTCAAGTTTTGCTGTTTTGGTCTGAAGGTGGTTCATTGTGAGGATAGGAGGGCGAGGTCATCCGCGAAGTCCAGGTCCTCCAACATGGTTGTGAAGTTCCATCGATCCCGGTTCTCTCACCCTCTACGGTTTTCCGCATGACCCAGTCAATCACTAGCAAGAACAGGAATCCTGACATGCAGCAACCCTGCTTCACCCCGGTCATCACTGGGAACCAGTATGTTGTTTCATTTTTCATAATTACAGAGCACTGGAAGTCCTCATAAAGGGTCTTGACCATCCGGATCAGTTTCTGTGGGACTCCATACTGACGTATGATGATCCAAAGGCTGTCACGGTGTATGGAGTCAAAGGCCTTTTTTCGAAGTCGACAAATGGATGTACAGCGTAGCATTCCATTCATTGACTTGTTCCAGAATATTCCTGAGGATGAATATCTGGTTGACAGTTCCTCTGCCTGTCCTGAAGCCAGCTTGTTCTTTCCTGAGTGAGGAATCCACTCCTGTCCGTATCCTGCTGATAAGGATCCTGCTGAGCACCTTGCTGGCCAGTGGCAGCAAGGTAACTCCCCGCCAGTTTGCCACACTCCTGAAGGTTACCTTTTTTCGGAATTTTGCAAATTAGTCCTTTTGTCCACTGTGTAGGAACTGTCTCTTTCTCCCAAATGAGGTCAAAGGTCCGTTGAGTTCTTGGCTGGTTTGCTCAATGTCTGCTTTGAGCATTTCTGATGAAATTGGTCTGCTCCAGGTGCTTTTCCGTCTCTGAGGGCCTTCAGTGCTGTGTTTAATCTCCCAAATAGTTGGTGCTTCCACTGAGATGTCAGCTCTTCTTCTGTCTCTCCTCTTCTTCTGGTGGTTCCTCCGGCGCATTTCTGTTGAGCACTTCCTGGAAATGCTCTATCCACCTTCCTAGCCTGGCGTCTTTGTTCTTCAACAGTTCTCCATTCTTGTTTCTTCACTGCTGCTGCTTGCTTGGTGCTCTGTCCTGTCAGCTGCTTCACTATACTGTACAGTTCTTTCTGCCTTCCATTCTCCGCTGCATTCTGTGCTCGTTCTGCTTTCTCTTGACGTCCACCCCCTTCTGTCTTCCTCACACTCTTCTTCACCTCTTTGTCCTTCTCCTTGTATTCCTCCTTCATTCTGTTTTTGATTCTCTCTGAGTGGGTACTATCAATCTTCGTCTTTATTCCTTTCCTTTCGTCAAAGAGTTTCCAGCTGTTGTCACTGATCCATGGTTTGCTTTTTTTCCCTTTTCTGAAACCAAGCACCTCTTCCGCTGACTTGACATATGCATTCTTTTGCTGCTCCCACACCTCCTCTACGTCTTCTTCGTTCGTTCCTGTCTCTCTTCCAGCTTGCCTCTTACTGTCTCGCAGTACTTCTTCCTTGTCTCTTCATTGTTCAGACGTTCGACGTCTAGTCTCGGCTTGACCTTGTTGTTATTTCTGTGTGAGCTGAGACGCAGTTTGATGCGAGTGCTCACCAGAAAGTGGTCACTGTTGGCATCAGCTCCCCTCTGTGGTCGACAGTCTAGTACAGACGATCTCCACTGTCTGCTGATCAAAGGATGGTCAGTTTGATTCCTCACTCCTCCATCTGCTGATACCCATGTTGCCCTGTGAATGTCTTTATGGGGAAATAGTGTTCCTGCTATTACAAGCCCATTCAGCTGACAAAACTCGCACAATCTCTCTCCATTTGCCATTCTGTGTTCCAAGTCCATGTACGCCCATAGTCCTCTCATACGCTCTGTTACGCTCTGTTATCATTTCCAACCTTTGTGTTAAGGTCCCCCATGATGATGATGATGTCATTCTTGTTGCAACCGTCAATTGCTTACCACACACCAGCCCTGACCTGGAACCCGCATGGAAGGAGGAAGAGAGGTCGACCTCGCAGCAGCTGGAGGCGAGACACTGAGGCACAGCTGAAGCAGCTAGGGACCAACTGGACTGGAATGACCAGAAACCAGAACAGAGTGTGATGGCGAAGGGTCGTCGATGGCCTATGCTCCACCGGGAGCGCGATGGGCATAATGAATGAATGATGAAACATTTCATGCAGTCAGGAGTCCTGTCACCCTTCACAATGGTTTAACTGCAGATGTCAAAGATCAGCGAGTACACTGTCCGCTCAGACGTTGTCCAGGTTAGGTGACATTGAATTCGTATTGCTTTCGTATTTTGCTGACACAAAAGTCAAGCTTTGCACACAAAGGCCCTTTTCACACACACACACACACACACACACACACACACACACACACACACACACACACACACACACACACACACACACACACACACACATGTACACCACACCTCAGCTCAGTCTATACGTTTTACAAACTGGCAATTACAGACTGCATCATTGTCTTCGGACAGACAGCAAATGAAGGTGCTGCCTTGGATCTTCTGGCATCATGTGAAGGATACAGCTGCTGTGGTCGTCTGAATGGAGTCTTCTACTTCTTCTCTTCCCCTTCTAGGTTTACGAAGTTGGCCCTCTTCTCTTTGCCATACTTAACTTTCGCTTTCACAGGTTGACTGGCACATCAGTCATTAAGGGTCATGTTCTCGTGATCCTTCTTCTGTCCTGCTTCTCTCTCTCTCTCTCTCTCTCTCTCTCTCTGTGTGTGTGTGTGTGTGTCTGTCTGTCTGTCTGTCTGTCTGTGTCTGTGTGTCTGTCTCTCTCTCTCTCTGTCTATCTCTCTCTCTCTCTCTGTCTGTCTCTCTCTCTCTCTCTCTCTCTGTCTCTCTCTCTCTCTCTCTCTCTCTCTCTCTCTCTCTCTCTCTCTCTCTTTCCTGGTCTCTCTCTCTTTCATAAGCGTGTCACGTTTTTTTTGTGTTTTTCCCTGTCCAGCTTATATACAGGCACTTCCTAACAGATCTCCCTTCAGCTTGCATTACTACTCATCTACATTCCTACAAATTTTCGGAATAGCCTATATTCATCTTCACTCCTAGCATACATAAATGGGCGTTGAAATCCACAGCAACGTCTGAAACATTTAAACGCATTTATTATTATTTTCTCAGCAACAATTGTCTGGTCAAGTAGACAAGAACACCAGTTCACTGTATGTCGGAATGGAGGAAGCTGACCAGAATGAGAAACATTTTTTATGCCGATCGATGAGGAAGATGATGATAAACATGATGCTAGCCATTTCCATTCCCTTCTAAAATTGCATGACAGGACTGTTCTCTAAGCTTACTTTCATAATACATCTCGTCGTCAACCAGGCCTGGGAGATACAGACGCTTGCAGTGTCAGTCAGGAAATGTGAGCCCCACACTCAAAGACACATTCATTAAGTGGATGAGACTCGACTCTATGGTCCCAGTCTTCCCGATGAAGTCCACAGTAACCTCAACTCTGGTAGGAGCTAGTCGGGGCACAAAAATCTCACATGTATATGTTTCTATAATGGGAATCGAACTCTCGACCTCCCAGCCAGGAGTCCGCAACGCTAACCGATTCCTTGAGGCAGTTAGTGTCATTGATGAATTTATCTGAGTATGGACAGAAGCAGGAGACTGCCCTCTGCACCACAAACTGCACGCCTTTTTTTCGGCGCAAAGTGAACTTTTCCAATCTACACATGACGACAAAGCACTCCAATTAGATGGCAGAATAGTTCTTCTTCTTCCTCGTTCGCCTCCTGATAGATGAGCAGCCCGGTGTTCTCGATGAAGGCTGCCGTCCGTCGCAGTTCCTCCCGGGTGCCGTACAGCTTGGCTTCCATTGCTGTCGGTGTTGGCCAGTACTTCCTCCTGGATGCTGCATGCGTCGTACAGTCCTGAAGGATGTGGTCTGTTGTCATTGGTCCCTCACCACAAGGGCACTCTCCACTCTGTCCAATGCCAAATTTGTGTGCTTGTGGTGGAGCAGCGATTGTGTCCAGTCCTCAGGCGGAAGATCTTGACCTGTTCTCGTCGTCCCAGCAAATGGTATCTGTCTTCTGGGTTTGTATGTGGGGTGCTGGAGGCGCCACTTTATTCCTTGCTGTGCCTTGATGGTTGTCTTGATTTCATCGTATGACACCAGGTTGTTGGCGTGCTCCTTGTGTGCACCGTCTTTTGCCAGAATGTCCGCTTTTTTCGTTGCCTCTGATCCACAGTGTGCTGGTACCTATTATATCACCACTTTTTCTCCACTCTGGCACTCAGAGCAGAATAGTTAAACTTCCCATCATGCTCTTGTACCCGAAGTACTAAAATGACAACAGCGGACGTGTCCATTCTCGGAAGAGTCAGGAAGACGCAGGAAATTTTCGTGATGGTTTCCTCGTGGCTTTTGGCACGCATTACCTTTTCCCCACTTCGATAGGGTTTCTCTCTCTCTCTAGAGTAGTGGGAGGTACAGATATATCGGAAAAATATGGAAAATGAACACTCTATGGTATTCGTCGGAGCTAATGAAAACTGGATTTGCTTCTTAGTGGTGGAAGCGCAGCTTCAAAGGCTTTCATGGCATCGTCTTTCATTCCGCCCTTTGTGGTTACCTTGAAGCTTAGATGTGTATGGCTCATAGTTTCAACGTTGTCCATGCTCATGAAGAACTTTACCTGTTAAATCTCACAGGCAGACTGGATCTAATCAGTCGCCTGAATAACTTGCCAGGTTCGGTATGTTATGTCCCAGAGAGTGTGTATTACAGAACGCCATTCCAATCACACAGTACGTTGTGTGTGTGTGTGTGTGTGTGTGTGTGTGTGTGTGTGTGTGTGTGTGTGTGTGTGTGTGTGTGTGCGCGCGCGCGCGTGTGTGTGTGTGTGTGTGTGTGTGTGTGTGTGTGTGTGTTGTGTGTGTGTGTCAGCAATCAGCATCTATCTCATCTCTCTTTTCAGTGTAACTTCTGAACTGACTATCCGGGTGGCTACTTCAGAAATTCAAAGGTCCCCCCAGGAATGGTAAATGTTGTCTTATAAATGTCTTCAACTGGAAGGGATGCTACCCATTTTCTTTTCAAAGATCAGTTTTGGAGAAGTACTTCATTTTACTCACTTGTTAGAAAGGCTCTGGGCTCTATTCAAGGCTATTGGATACCAACTGACATGCTATTCAGCTTATAACAGGTTTACACCCTATGGATCATACCACCTTTTTTCTTGACGATGGCAGAGCGAGAAATCTACATGGAATTATCGGACTTGTGAGTGCCTTTTTATCTTCCTTATTTTCATCGATGCCGTTCTTGAAAGACTCATCCACCACATATACATTTGAACAGAGTTTTGGCGCAAGCGAGGTTAATGGCGTCCAGTCTGTTCAGCAATGTCTGGCATGACAACAGTGAGTCAGGCCACTCTTCATGCATAACAGCCCAGACGTTTCTGTCATCGGAAGCTTATACACATCTTTGCCTCCACCTTGACTTTAGCGACAGACTCATCTACCTGATTGTCGGGTGGTTCCAAGAGCTCATCATCGTTCAGAGTTTCTCAGTGATCGCACTGGGAATTTTGCTCCTGATGACCTCAGAGTCCTCAACAACCAGAGCTGGATCAGATTACAGAGACATAAAAAAAAAAACCGTGTACCAACATTTTGGAAACCTACAGAAATGGGGCCCCAGGACAGGCCCACAGTTTATCTGGATGCATTGAATTGAAGGGAAACTCAAACCTTCTACATGTTGCACACGGGTAAAAACTGGTTGTGCTGGATTAATGAAGACAAAAGTATTGACTTCTGTCAGTTTTTTTTTTCTCCATGATAGCAGACATATCTCAGAGCCACAAGAGGTTCAGTGATGGTTGAGGTTAGTGCGGTCTTTTTTTTTTTTTTTAGAGAATGAAAAGCGTACTTCTTTGACCAATGACGAGACTGAATAGTATGACGTGGGTTTCATATAATGTAAGGTATTGGTGTAAACTGTACAGCACGCGATGTGATCGGTTTGAGAATTGACCACGATGCACGCGATGTGATCGGTTTGAGAATTGACCACGATGCACACGCTACGTGAAAACGTTGTTTTTTTTTTCTCATTCTCCGGCTTTGGCCACAGTATAAGAAGTGGACAGCTACACCAACACTCTAGCTTTGAGCTGTGAGAAGTAGACAGCCACACCAACACTACAGCTTTGAGCTGTTTGAAGTAAACAGCCACACCAACACTCTGACTTTGAGTTGTGAGAAGTAGACAGCCACATCAACACTCTAGCTTTGAGATGTTTGAAGTAAACAGCCACACCAACACTCTGACTTTGAGTTGTGAGAAGTAGACAGCCACACCAACACTACAGCTTTGAGCTGTTTGAAGTAAACAGCGACACCAACACTCTGAGCTGTGAGAAGTAGACAGCCAACACTCTGAGTTGTGAGAAGTAGACAGCCACATCAACACCCTACTTTGAGCTGTGAGAGATGGACACCCACACCAACAACGACTAATGCAGTAGCAGCCACAGAACAAGAAAGATGAGTCAAGTTACTGCAGAATCGGCCACGGCACGAATGAGATCAGCAGGGAGCATATCAATACTCCTCCTCTCTCCCCACTCGATACTCGCCCACACACCCTCTTGCCGTTCAGTTATTCCCCCTGCTCGATACTCTCCCTTCTTGTCGCTGCTTGATATTCCTCGTACTTGACATTCCCCCCGTTCAATATTCCATCTGCTCGATACAAACCACCCCCCCCCCCCCCCCCCCCCCCCCCCCCCCCCTCCACCCACTCCCTGTCACAACAGAATCAAAGTCTTGTTCTTGGGGAGGGACACTCGAAAAGAAATCTTTCCCACACCACAGCTTAAGTTCCTGTTGTTCTTTCTCTTGATTCTTCATCACCGGTGGTCGAACGTTTCTTTTTTGTGTTTATTATTACATCTAAGAACATATTTTTTGTTGTTGTTACAGCAATAGTTCACTAAAAGTAAACAACTAGAAAAAAAAAGTCATTTGAAAAATATTGGATGGCACGCTAATTACTGCTGCTCTAAAATAATGAAAAAGTAAAAAAAAAAAAAAGAAGAAAAAAGAAAAATAGAGTTGAGAGTTTAGGTCAAGCTCGTGTGCACACACACTAAGACACACGTGCCTTTGGGAAACTGGGTTAACATCAGGCAGGGGGAATTTGCTGAAAGTTTGCGCTTTGAGGTACCTTCCCTTTTCATTGTGTAGCCATTCAGTCCAGTGATTTTATCAACAATAGTTTAATAGTCATAGTGTGGAAGCTTAAGAACCATATAAGAAGTCTTAAATATGGCTTGCTGGACAAACTATCTTGAAAACGGTGCGTAATAATCTTCGAAATCTCAAAATGACAGACAGACACCATTTGCAAGTAACAAATCCTTTACATAATCTATTTAAAGTTTCTTTCCTGAAGTCAACCATTTCACCTCTAGAAATCCAAACTGCTATTAAAGCAGTCTGAAAGTAATAAATCTCTCGGAATGTACTTAAGACGTTATGAATATTTAAAGGACAGCGATCCTATGTTTTATTTATGTATGTTGCAAGCCTTATTAAAGAACTTGGGTTAGACTTTTGAATACGTGCTATATAGCCAAAGACTACACTATTGGATGGACAGCACCTTTTCACAAAAGTCATAATGATAAGCATGATTGTTATAATTAAAGAGGTATAACTGAACCCAGTAGTCTTGGCAAATTGTGTACTCTTTTATTTTGGAACAAACGGTTAACTGATCTTGAAGAACAACACAGCATGCTCTTAAAAACACGAAGCAGGGATAAACAGTTCCATTTTACTCTTCATCATAAGTTTGTACTCAACCGATTGGTTGACATTTCAAACTAACCAACAAGAAATTTATATTGCGCTTTTTCAAGCAACTGTAATTCTAGTCACACTGCAGGGTTGTTAGGTTTTGGGGCTGTAAGAATGTGATGCAGCTGAAACTTTTTTTAATATTGAAGATTTTGAATTATTCCAGATTAAATAAAAATATTCTGACCCATTTAATCTATGTAGAAACTGGTTTTGGTCCTATCTCTGTTTCGATTAAATACGGAATTATTTGGTTGATCTCCTGTTGTATCACCAACGTCATAACATCAATGGTTCACTCAAATGTATAGGTTTATGTGTAATTTCCAAGTCACGAACATTCCCATTCACCTTGGACTGAAATTTAAAAGTAGATGTTCACTGAGAGCGGGCATGACTGCGTTTGTATACAACAATCTTTTATTTACAGAGGTGTATTTTGTAGAGTATCAAAAATATTGTAAGAGAATTTACAAGCGTTTATGGTGGGAAGCCGTACAAAATTTTAAGTGTCATTATTAAAGACATTTACAAAATAATTTGAAGATATACATCTTGTCAAAGTTGTGAAATGTTGATGCTGCTGTAATCACAAAGTTCCTATATAGGCCTACTGAGAGAGCAAGACAGTATGGTGTTGAAAGATACGAATGGTTATGTGCAGATTGTACTTTGAACACCTTCGGTGATAAGTCTCATTTTAGATTGAGTGCCCCTGAAGGATATATAAAAAAGAAAACCTATTCACGTTCTTAGTATTACAATATAAAGTCTTTATATCACATGTATAACCTAATGTTTGCGGGTAAAAGAGGTTCTCTTCAAAACCGCAAAATTTCAACAACAGATATTGTTCTGTTGTCCAGTTTTTATCTTCTTGAATAAAACACGATCACTTTGTATCTACAGTTTGTGTACTTGACGTGCACAAATAGATCTTGTGTCCATACACAAAGACATGTTTGCATTTATGTTTACAACACACACACACACACACACACACACACACACACACACACACACACACACACACACACACACACACACGCACGCACGCACGCACGCACGCACGCACGCACGCACGCACACACACACACACACACACACACACACACACACACACACACAACGTGTGTATGCTTTAGTTGAACTGCTTTTCTTCATCTGTTATCCCCCGTAACCTAAAAGGGATGAAAGCGTTGAATTTGTGTTCAAGCTCAAAATGATAATAGACGTTCCAGATTTGTTACATTAAGACGATAGACAAGGTAGAGTATCGTGTGGTCAGCCATGTCGTAGAGCTGCAGGTGCGTTCTGCTTCTCTCCGCCAGGCTGAAGGTTAGATAGAGGCCGATAGGGGTGACTGGGCTGTCCTCACCATGTCTGGCCTTACCTGCCGTCTTCACCCGACCTGGAGCAAGGACATGGTGGCCCCCATAGCTTGTCTTCACGTCCCCCTCTTCCCGCTACTCCCCTGCATTTATCCTCGCGCCTCCTCCCTACTCCCCCCCCCCCCCCCCCCCCCCCCCCCCCCCCCCCCCCCCACACACACACACACACACACACACACACACACACCCTTTTCCACCTCCACTGTTGTCGACAGGGTCGGCTGCGTCCCTGACTTGGTATGTGGAATGATCTGTCATAAAACACACCAGCATGTGTCGTACCGTATATAGTTTTTTATTCGGAGAACTGCATACCGGCAAACATACACACGCCGACGCACGCATGTCTATGCGTACTCCAGCGTGTGAACGTGCGCGCCAACACACACGCACACGCGCTCGAATGCATGCAAGCGTAAACGAAGACTTTCAGATACAAGTTGAACGTACACATGGATATGTACAAGTTCTTTTGTCTGGAACAACTCCGTTTACTTTTGTACAATATGTAACTTTTGAAAACCAGTGCGAGAGAAGACAAAGTGTAAGTTGAATTTCATATTCCTATACAAAGCAGATAAAGACATAAAAGGCGAAGTTGCTGCATTTTAGAATAATCTCAGCAAAAGATGATCACTGATATGACTTGTTTCGTCATCACGATGTTAGTGTTGAGTTCATTTGCCAAGCACATCATAGTAGCAGGCCTACTCACTTGCTAGCTATTTTGCCCCTAATCGTATTTTGGCCATTAACGACAACTCCCGGATAGGTTTGATTCTGAGCCGCCCTATCATTTTCTGCTCAGTTAGTTCCCTTGTTCCTCAGTTACCAGCTGTTTGAAGTCGTTCCCTCCAAGTCTCATGGCTGATGTACGACACTTTCAATGTCAAAGAGAGCTCTGTCCAGCCCACTTCCTGCTTACAAAGTGCATGGCAACTGGCTCCTGACCAGCCCTTCGTGACAATTCCTCAATGCCGGCTTGCTACGCCACAAGAGCAAAATACACATTAGACTGAAGTTGATTCATGTCTGTATGTTCTGTTGTAACGGCTATTCGTTAAAAGCGGTTCCTGGCCAAATTATGCCCGTGCTGTTGTGTATGCGTTATAAATGTGTGTGTGTGTGTGTGTGTGTGTGTGTGTGTGTGTGTGTAAACACTTGTTTACTAAATAAAAGTATGATGCTATAATAATATTCCATGCTTTCACTTTTTTTTTTCCTCAATATGATTGTTCTCCCATCTAATATTCTACCTGTATTCTCTCCTCTCATCTCTAGGCCCCATTTCTTTGTCTGATCCTAAACCAGCCCCTAGGCCCCGTCCATAAACTGTGCAGTGGTACTGTAGAATGTGTTGTTCAGCAAACTTCAAGGTGTCCTGGAAGGCTGGATATCTTCTCTCAGTAAATCTGATAGATTTCCGACTTACCCGACACAGTGTGCTACAAACATATTTAACAGACCATTCCGTAGAAGGCCGTGAACTGAAGAATGCTTCCCTGAAGATCATGAGTTTGCTTGATCTCAGTGGCAGCATGTGCAATATGTCCTTCAGACATAAGGAAACTGAACTGCTCGACAACATACGCATTTCCTGTGCTAACCTCCCTTGTTTTTCTTTGAAACTTCATCAAACCTACCGGCTTCAATGGCGATGACTGCCAACAGACGAACGTTTCTGAGAGGGATAATGGCAAATACTGTTTTGTCTTTTGTTTGTTTGTTTTGTTTAGATTTCATCTAGAGTTTTTACCCCCCGCGCTGGATTACATGAGACAGTACAGATTAACAAAAAGATTATTGATTCGTGCGTTACACTATAGGTTAGTCGTGTGACACAAGGGAGCGTATTGACTGAACGTGGCCCAGGGTTTGAGTGAAATTTTTAACACTGTTCACGCGATTTGAATATAAACAGGCGTTGACCTGTATCGGTGCGCACTCTGAGAATGGAACAGATGATTTAGATGAAGAAGAGGCGGACTGTGCCCATTGATAAAGGCAGAGGCCTAACACATACAGAAGTATGTGAATTGTAGTTGATTGACCGGTACTCAGCCCTGGGCCGACTCCCCGTGCGGTAGAGGAAAGAAGAGACTGGAGATCGGGCACTAAGGTGGATGGCCGGGGGCTGCGCGCGTTCCCGGGCCAAGTTCCGATCCGCGGGAAGATCCAGGTTGGGCAAAAGTTTGTCGCCGACCAGTAGATGTGATATGTAGTGGGCAGTATGGGATCCCCGCACAGAGGAAGCCAGTTCCGGACACCACAGAGAGTGTGTGTGGACACTTGCAGTGAGTAAACCTGCAAAATCAGTATTGTGCGCAAAAGAAGCGTGCTTGATTGATTGTTGCAGCTGAAAGATCACAGAATGAAAATATATAAGCTTTGATTGATGCCAGAGTAAAGAACCCCCATGGGATTTTAAAAGATTAAGGAGGGGATGAATCAAAATTGACCTTTGTTTGCGCCTTATGTGTATGGAGTGGATGCAGTTGTGTGCGGAGGAAAGACGTCATGTTCGTGTGTGTATGTGCGTGCATGCATGGTATTGTTGTGGTTGTCCTTGAAGTAAAATGAATTTTCCATCTTTTGGAAAAAAAAGTTGTTATCCTCTAAGACGTGCAGCGCAATCACACGTGGATAGAGAAGAGGGTTGAATCCATTAAAAAAAAATTTTTTGTTGTTGTCAATTCAAGTTCTTTATTTTTCTTTCGTATGAAAATCAATCCAAAACACAGCAATTTAGCAACATTATTGAAGAACTGGACTGTTTAGTTTTACACAGACACAGACACACCACACACACACACACACACACACACACACACACGCACGCACGCACGCACGCACGCACACACACACACACGCACGCGTCTGTCACACACTCTCTCTTTCCCTGCGTGTGTGTATATACATTTTGAAGGGTTTACACGTCTATAATATATTTTTCTTAATTTTATGTTCCCACTTTCTTCATCTTCCCCCCCCCACCCCCCCCCCCCCCCCCCCCCCCCCCCACTTTTTTTAAAGTTCAAATCTTTGCCAGGTCATTACTATAATGACCGGCGGGGTGCAGGGGCAGTGCCCTGCTGGGGGGTCCGGGGGGCGAAGCCCCCTGGCCGAAGACGATTTTATGAAATTTTAAGAGCATTTCATGGCCTCTCATGGCATCAAATTAGAAAATCAAAGCACAGCACTCACCTTACAACTGCAGCCTCTAATGTTTCCACATGAAGGTCAATAGCTGCAGACAGCTCATCCACAAATATGAAGAATCATTCTTTCCTTTGATGTACACTTTACATCCGAAAAAAAGTCACTTTACCACTCAAAGGGAAACTGTACAGACTATTCACAACAGTCACTGCAAATTCTGCAAAGAAAGACACTGCAAGGTTTTTTCTTGTGGCAGTTCAACTTCACTCTTGTCTCATGACATCGATTTCTTCTGGGAAAAAAAACACTCTTGAAGGTCTACTGGAAATAAGCTGTTGACTATTAACACTGTTAAAGCACACACACACACACACACACACACACACACACACACACACACACACACAAAACCCTAATGACGTTGTTTTTTGAAAAAATACTGACGAAGGTCAGCTGAGCCCTGAGCCTTTCTTTTTGTGTGGCTGTTTTGGGAGAGGTATCAGGTAGAGCAGAGGGCAGATTTGTGGATGAACTTCCCTGGGGGACAGTTTTCTGACAGGTGGACAAAGTGTCTGTGGGTGGAGCTGAACAAGATGTTGAGCTTTTGGCAGACACATTTCTTGCTGCAGGAGCACAACCTGGAGAGCCTGAGCCTCTGTCACAAGTGTCGGTGGGTGGAGCTAAACAAAGTGGTGTTGAACTGTATTCTGGCACATTTCTAGCTGCAGGAGCAACACCACACCGTATATAACATGCCCAGACTTGCCCTTGCTCTTTGCCTTTCTTTGAAGACGTTCTGCAGCCTTTTGCAGCCTACACTCTTTTGCAGCTACTCTTCTTCGCTTTTTTTCAGCCAGGAATTCTGTGTAGTTGTTGCTCTTTGCCTTCACAACTGCACACTTCATGACAGGTGACACTTTCAGTTTTGGTGGAAGTCAGATCTTTGGCTCTCAGAGCAGACTTGATGATGGCCACTGCTTCATAATTTTCCAGTGAGAGCACTGAACGATCTTTGGAAACTATATATCATCCATGATATTAAACGATGACTCTACAATGGGTCCAGAAAATATTGACAGTAAGCCTTTCACCAGTTTTGTGAGAGTTGGAAAACGACTTCTGCCTGCATCATCTTTGCTTCTGAGGGCAAAAACATGTCGCCAGAAATCCCTGATCAATTCTCATTGGACTGGTATTGGCTGCCTCCTCTGCCAAATGAGCAACCTTTCTGTCAATGGTGTATGCCCTAGCTTCCATGTCCAACAGCCCCAGTTCTGTTTCTGGAATAACATTTGGCAAAGTCCTCAGCCAGACGTGAAAAATTTGAAGACGTAAAACTTTTTGTGCAGACACTGGGATCCAGACAAGTCAGTCTGATGATGTTTCTGTTGTCCAGAGGAAGATTCTTCAGAAGCATATCAGCTGCCTTCAGATAGCCCAGCCCTGAGCTTGCTGAGGATGTCCTTCACCCAGTGATCAGACTTTTTGTCCTTCAAGGCTCGTCTGACTGCAAGGTGAGCATGCTCTCCCACTGCCAGCCTACTGTCTTCAAGGTGATAGTCACTGGAATAAATGTCAAGTTTTTTAAGCTCTTTCACCGAGTCCTCTGGAATGAATTCAGCTTTAATGAAGAGACTCAAAATATCTCTGACAAGATGAAACATATCTCCATGAAGGCGGTGGCTGAGTGGAGCCTCTGTCTGGTATGTTTTCACAAATGGCTCAAACTTGGGGAGCAGCCCACGGTACAAGTTCAAGCAAGCACGGAACTTGTGGTGATGATGAAACAGCTGGGTCAGGATACGGTCTTTCCTTGATTCATTGGCTGATGACCGTGCCTGTCTGCCCATCTCCAGCTGCAACTTCAATCCTTGTCTTCTCTGCATCAGAAATGCCCCTCTCTGTCATGATTTGATCAATTATTTTCCTGTGCTTGATCTGTTCTTCTTTTGTCAAGTAGGCAAAGTAAAACAGTAACAGAGCATCCATTGTTTTATGGAGCCGTTGTGTCACCACCAACATGTTTAGGAATCTGCTTGGGCATGGACGCAACATGTGTAAGAAGCCTTCAGCATTTTTGGGTGATGTGACAATACCAATAAGTTCTTGAAATTCAGCAAAAATGTCTTTAGCCTTTGGAGACTTTTCTATGTCATAGTAGATGTCCCCACAAACTGCTTCCACATCACTGAACTGGCCGAACAGAGCCTTTGCAGCATTAGAAACAATGTGGGCCGTGTCCCCAGCAACATCAAGAAGCTGTCCATGCTCTGACCGCAGACGAGTTTTCCACCCCACTTCTGCAACCCCGCATTGTGGCACAGTTGTCCATAAGGCATGATATTATATTTGTTGAGGGAATATTCCTGTCCTCTAGTGCGGTTTTTAAGCCAGCAAAGATGTTTTCTGAAGTGGCCTGGTTAACTTTGAACGAAGCAAGATGGTGCACTAACACTTTTCTAGCATCGTCGTCATACTGTTGGACCATGACATTGACGATCTTGTCCCAACTGTTGTTGGTTGCTTCATCAAGATTTAGAGAAAAGGGGCACTCCTAAGCTTTTCACTCAGCTCCTGTTTGAAAGCTGCAGCAACACCATGTGTCAGTGTGTAGGTTGCACTGGTTCTCTTTAGTTTCATTCTTTTCAATGAAGATTTGTCTTCAGCTAAACGCTTGCATAAATCAAGCAGGTCAGGAGCAAGAGAGAAAAAGGGAGGCAGTGCTCGCCAGAAAAGCCAAAAGGACTGCCTTCTGTTCAGCTTGCCTCTCCACCATGGAAGTCACCCCAAGGGATGTGGGGGCTCCACTGCTGCTAAGCAGAGTCGTACAGGAGTTTCGAATCTGGAAAAAAAATCAACACTATAAAGAGTAAGCAGTATTCATAGGCTGCTAACTAGCTAACATAGCACACACATGCATGTGTGTGTGTGTGTGTGTGTGTGTGTGTGTGTGTGTGTGTGTGTGTGTGTGTGTGTGTGTGTGTGTGTGAAAATGAGAGAGAGATATTCTTTTGA
>JADBJO010015117.1:0-10000 GCA_016801955.1 Conus betulinus
TAAAGGCTTTGCACAAAACAAAACAAAACAAAAAAAATCAAACCAAATCAGCAGAAGCAGCCATGACAGAGAAGGCTTCAGTTTAAACAAAGATGTCTGTTCTGTGATATCTGGGCTTGCTAAACTTTTCTCTGATGCTCATGAGAGCTGAGCAGGACAGTGCGAAATGTGCTTCGTTTCCTTCCTTTGATTCTTTACATAAAGGACAAAAAGCAAATCAAAATTATTACATATTGATATATCAATCTATGTATAGCTAATGCAGATATTCCTAACTGAATTTTGCTGTTAGTTTTTTGTTTGTTGTGTTGTGTTGAGTTGTGTTGTGTTGTGTTGTGTTGTGTTGTGTTGTGTTGTGTTGTGTTGTGTTGTGTGTTGGGGTTTTTTTTGTTGTGTGTGTGTGCCTATGTCTAAGGTTAAGTACGTTTTCAGGTCATGAACATCATAAAAGTTCCTGTAGAAATTAAACTTGTCACTATGTATGTCTAAGGTTAAGTACGTTTCCAGGTCATGAACATCACAAAAGTTCCTGTAGAAATTAAACTTGTCACTGTTATGAACATTAGACAATTTCTGCCATCGGCAATCAACCAGCTGTTCACGGAAAAGACGTAAAACCTCTTTTATGTAACCAACCCCTTGATTTAGGCAAACAAATCCAAAATCCATATTCAAAAAGACAGAGACGCACTTTGGTCACCCAGTTACTTTTACTTTTAGTATCTAAGTCGTTTCAGATATTGAAAGCAATTTGTATTGGTTTGGAGCCAGTAGAGAATACATCTGACAGCAGAAACATGTAAATGGGAAAACGAGAGAGAGAGAGAGAGAGAGAGAGAGAGAGGAGAGAGAGAGAGAGAGAGAGAGAGAGAGAGAACTCGAGAATGGTGAGATTAACGTCCTAATAGCTAGAGGCTGCTAGGGACATGTTCCCGAACACAGAGAGAGACGCATACAATGAAATATTTATGTACTCCTCACTACACCGAGAAATTCGATCTGTCCAACTAGCTCTACTCACTGAAAAACAGTGCACCGCCCCCTTCCTCTCACCCCTCTGTTTCCCCTTCACCCGTCACCCACCACCACCACCACCACCCCCCATTCCCATCCACTCCCCACCTCTCAAACATAACGTCCAGCCACCGGCCCAGACACGGTAGAAGCTGGACCAAAGCGACCATGGTGCCTCAAACAAAGCCCCTGTCGGCCCTGAGCCAGAAGCTGCACCATTGACCCCTGTCCAGTCCCACCTGTCAACGACCTTCGCTTGACCCTACAACCCCTCCATCAAAATGACCGCCTTGGCGGTCGAGCGGGGACGTCGCGTACGCGTGCGTGTGCGTGCGCGCGCTCGCGCGTGCCCCGATCTCAACGCCTTAAGGGGCTTCTCTCAAATCTAGAGCGGTGACAGTTTTGGTGTTGCTTTCCAGAATGATACAAGTGCATTCACTGCTCTTCTCTGGAGTTGTCTGGCACGGGTCTGTCTTCATCAACATCGCAGCATTTTTCAATGAGCGGCCGTCTTCTCTGACAATGAGACAACTCTCTCACCCTGTAGTGAAGCGCACGGTGGGGGTGGAGAGGGGAGTACGAGGGAGGGAGGGGGATAGATGGGGAAGGGGTAGAAAGGGAAGAAGGAGGTTTACGGAGAGTGGTGATGCTATTCCTACAGTCTTTCATCACATTAAAAAAATTTTTTCTGTTGTTTGCGTTTTGTATTTCCGTGTTTGCAGTTGTATTTTCGATGTCGGATATTTAATGATAATTCAGTGAGTATATAAACATATACTTGTAGATAGATAGATAGATAGATAGATAGATAGATAATTTACCATTTTTTGTCAATCCTTGTGAATTTGTAATTGTGAAAAACTGCCCCCTGTATGTCATGTCTTCTGCATTTCCATCTAAGAGTTTTAGACAAATTTCAGTCTATCATTTCAGTAAAAAAAATTTTTACACTTTTCTTTCACCGAAAGCCCGTCGTTGTTTGTTTGATAGTGTATTTTTGTGTTTGTTTTTGTTTTTGAGACACTTCTCATGTCATGTAGGCATAGGATGTTCCGCGATTTCATGGGAGTTTCTGTTTTTGTTGAGATGTCTCTCATCAGCAGGTGACCAGGATCCAATAACAACCCTGATGAGCTCTGAATAGAGTGAAACAGCTGTTCCTTGCATGTCCTACTGACCCTTTCTTTTGGTGGAAACAAAGTACACAAGGCACTCATTCGAGTAAAATTCCATGTCGTCTTCCTTCCATTTAAGCGCAGGTGATCTTTTAAGGTAACAAATTATATTATTGGGATGATACGTGACGTTTACAGTACACCTTGCATCGAAGTTAAAAAAAGAAAATTGGGGACAGCTTTAGTACTAACTTCTTCGTCGTGTATTTTCTGCACCAACCTCCGAGCTCTTTAGGTTTTTTGTAGGGTCCAGTGTTTTATAATGCTTTGAAGAACTTCCAAGTTTTTGAACACTGGACTCTTTATGAGTTGATTCAAGACATGCACAAATCCAAACAATGGTAAAGCATGGTCTTTTGCAGCTCTCTAGAAAGGGTACAGCGAACATCAACACTCCACCCTAATAGAAAAACATGTCTCTTTGAGAAAGAAAGCGCCTCTTCTTTAAATTCAACTCTTGTCTTTTACAGTGGTTATCATTTCTACTGGGATGTAGTTGGACTGCTGCTACTCCTAATGAGATGGAAGTTATTATCAGGGCCGGATTTTATTTACCCTCTGTCTCCAGTTTAAGAGGATTTCTTATGTTTCTTGATCATGTTTCTTCTCCGTTAACAACCAGATTCTGCCGACGGAGGTTTAAACTTCGGTTCAACCAACACAGACGCCAAAGTTTGATAGTCCAGGAACACACGATAGACCACTCTCTGGGGACAGCTGGACCGCAGATGGTCTTCAGAGAAGAGGCGTCTCTCGTGCAAGTGTTTCGGCCCTGAACTCCTTACACTTTGAGGAGGATGGGTGTCGGTCAGATCGAGTGACTCCTGGACGCCTTTCTGCTCTGCCTGGATTTGACTTGCACCGTCAGGACGGTTTGGGCGCTTCAAGACCATGCACACAGGAAACTGCCATATTCAGATTACCGTTTGTTTCTGTTGTCTCTCCTCTACCAGATCCAGCTGGAACTCTTCACGGCTACTTCTGCCCTTGCCTTTAGGCTTTTTTTTTTTTTTTTTTTAGTTCTATTCTGCTGGGAAAAGAGAGCTGTTTTATGAGATCGGAGGCAGATTTTTGCCTGCAAACCTTCATAGCGAACACTTTGGCCTGGGAACCAGATTCACTTAAACTGCAGGTTTGACTGGCGTACCTCTCGGTCTTGTAGTTGTAAGCTTCCTGCAGTCTGCTTTTGGGTGTCACAGCTAATCCAGACCACGATTTTACCGCCTCCTGCCTGGTGGAATGTTGTTCCCGAGTTTCTGGTGGCATGGATTTTGCCTCAGGCAGCATTAAACGCATGTACGATCTCCTTAAGCTCTTGGTGGTACCTCCATAGGTACCTTCCCTTGGTTTGAACCATGCTTTGCCTGGGTTAAGGACATGGTTTTTTACTGGTTTGTTCACTCCGGCAGAATGAAAATGAAGGTTCATTTTGTTAGGTTTGTGTTCGAGAGCATTAGGTCACATGTGAATCTGAGAGGAAGCTGACCCTAAGAGGGATCATATGCCGCGTTTCATTCCAAATAAGACATCTTGGCGGCGCGTTGTCCCAAGTAATCCACTGCAGATGCTGGCCTTGCTAGACTGCCTTCTGGTTTCTTTTGGTATCCTCTTATTCTTCAACTCCTGTATTACCATAAATGTTTTTGCTTTCCTGTACACTTTTTTTCCTTTCCTATCTACCTTTTATTTCTGTTGATCACAGTCCGTGCCTTTGGTTTATGTGTGTCTAGGTATTTCCCTGATCTTGAAGATAGTCTTAACCATGTCTTCTGCCTTCCGCACTTTCTATTTTTTTTTTTTTACCACTAGGAAAATACAGCTGAGCTAAAATTGACCACAGAAACCTTTTCGTACAAAGAATGAAAAAACGTGTGATGTTGACCACCGCGAAAGTCCAAGGAAGGGAGGGGGGGGGGGGGGGGGGTGGTTGGGAGGAGCGGGGGGGAGGGTGGGGGAATTGGGGATGATGGGAATGGGGAGGGAAGAAGAGTGGTGATCAGAAGAGAATCAGGCAGTCACCAGGCTCTGGGGCTGGGCGTGGCCAGTGCCATTGCCCTTTCCTGATTCTGTCCGCAGGGTAAGGTTTCCCCTGGACTGATCAACTCCGAGGGTTGGTATGAGGTCAAATCATAACTAGCGAAGACTGGTGGTCATTTCTATGTCTCCCCACCCCCTCCATTTTTCTTCTCACACTTCTTTCTCTCCATTCCTTGAACTCCCACTCTCCTCGTCTCCTGATATACTCAGCACCAAAGGTATCCGGACATTTTCTTTGTTTTTCTGTTGTATATATTTTTTTTTTTTTCCAGATCACGTCGTTTGATTCCCAGGAGAACGTGATCACAAAACAGACGACTTGACCGTTATAGGGCAATGTGCGCAGACTCTTTCCATTATTTTAACCCTGTTTCTTGCTCGAGTCGATCAAACAGCAGTGCCATTTGTAAGATACAAGATAGAAGCATGACTGTCTTTTTTTTTTTTAATTTTTTTATTTTTTCTTTTTGTCCGGAGTATTTTGCCCCTCTCTAAGCAACTCGTTTTGAGCTCTGTCTGTCTGTCTGCCTGTCTGTCTGTCTGTCTGACTGTCTGACTGTCTATCTGTCTGTCCTGTCTGTCTGTCTGTGTCTCTGTCTCTGTCTCTGTCTCTCTCTCCATCTCTCTCATCTCTCTCTCTCTCTCTCTCTCGTCTTCTCCTCTCTCTCTCTCCTCTCTTTTCCCCCCGTTTCTGTGTGCCTCCCGTTCTCGTGTACTCGCGTCTCTGTCTGTGTCTACATTTACAAAGGCCCATGGTTCCCGTTTCTATATGTTCCACTTTTCATGTGTCCCCGTTTCATGGCATATGTCTCCCTGCCTATGTTCCCCCCGCTTCTGTATCTCCCCGTGTCTGTGTGTCCCCGTTTCATGGCATATGTCTCCCTGCCTATGGTCCCCCCCCCCGCTTCTGTATCTCCCCGTGTCTGTGTCCCCCCCGTTTCATGGTATATGTCTCCCTGCCTATGGTCCCCCCGCTTCTGTATCTCCCTGTGTCTGTGTGTCCCCGTTTCATGGTATAATGTCTCCCTGCCTATGGTCCCCCCCCCCGTGTCTGTATCTCCCGTTTCTGTGTGTCCCCGTTTCATGGCATATGTCTCCCTGCCTATGGTCCCCCCCGCTTCTGTATCTCCCCGTGTCTGTGTGTCCCCGTTTCATGGCATATGTCTCCCTGCCTGCCTTGGTCCCCCCGGGCCGCTTCTGTATCTCCCCGTGTCTGTGTGTCCCCGTTTCATGGCATATGTCTCCCTGCCTATGTTCACCCCGCTTCTGTATCTCCCCGTTTCCGTGTCCTCATGTCTAAGTGTCCCTATTTTTTATGTCCCCATGTTTATTCGTCCCGATGTCTGTGTGTCACCGTTACTATGTCCCTATATCTACATGTCCCCATATCTGTGTATCCCCTAAGTCCCCATGTCTCTTTGTCCCTATGTCTATATGTCCCTTTATCTGTAAGTCCCTTAAAGTCCCCATTCCTATTTTTTACTATGTCTATATGCCCCCCTTCTCTGTGTGTCTCTCAAGTCCCCATCTCTCTCTGTCCCTATGTTTTGTATGTCCCTTCTCTGTGTGTCTCTCAAGTCCCCATGTGTCTTTGTCCCTATGTTTCACATATCCCCTTCTCTGTGTGTCTCTCAAGTCTCAATGTCCTCTCTCCTCTTCGTCCCTATGTCTTATATGTCCCTTCTCTGTGTGTCTCTCAAGTCCCCCCATGTCTCTTTGTCCCTATGTTTTATATGTCCCTTCTCTGTGTGTCTCTCAAGTCCCCATGTCTCTTTGTCCCCATGTTTTATATGTGTCCCCTTCTCTGTGTGTCTCTCAAAGTCCCCATGTCTCTCTGTCACTATGTTTTATATGTCCCCTTCTCTGTGTGTCTCTCAAGTCCCCATGTCTCTTTGTCACTATGTTTTATATGTCCCCTTCTCTATGTGTCTCTCAAGTCCCCATGTCTCTTTGTGCCTATGTTTTATATATGCCCCCTTCTCTGTGTGTCTCTCAAATCCCCATGTCCCTTTTGTCCCCATGTTTTACATGTCCCCTTCTCTGTGTGTCTCTCAAGTCCCCATGTCTCTTTGTCCCCATGTTTTATATCTCTCCCTTCTCTGCGTGTCCCTCAAGTCCCCATGTCTCTTTGTCTCTAGGTCTGTTTATATCCCCATGTCTGCGTGTTCCCGTTTCCGTTTCCATGTCCCTGCGTTCATGTTTAGTTTTCGTTTCTGTGTCATATATATGTGCTTACGTTTCTAAACATCCCCTCGCCCCCGTGTCCCTGCTTTTGTTTTCCTCATGTGTTTGTGTCCCCTTTCTTTTTGTCCCTGTGTCCACATTCTATGTCTCTCTGCACATGTGCTTGCTCCCGATTCTCTTGCGTCCCTGTATGTGTTTCTTTCATATTCTGATCAAAATAGCCAAGTAAGTTCCAGATATGTATGTCACACACACACACACACACATATACAGAGAGAGAGAGAGAGAAGCAAGCGCGCGGGTCGCGCACCTGGTATGAAATCATTTTTTAAAGAATAGAACACATTAACCCGGATTTTTTTTGGTTAAAAAATACAGAATTTCGTTCAGTTAAAACGGTAACAGATTCAGAACACGTGAGAAGCGAAAAAGTGGTGATGATGAGGAGGAGGAGGAGGATGAAGAAGAAGAAGAAGATGATGATGATGATAATGTTGTTTGTTGTTGTTGACGACGACGACGACGACGATGATATAGAGGAGAAGAAGAAAAGAAGACAAAAAGGATGACGATGGTAATGGGCAATGATGGTGACAAGGAGGAGAGGAGGAGGAGGAGAAGGAGACGGAGGAGGAGGAGGATAATGATTAAAAGCAAAGAACCGAGTAGACAAGCCATTTCATTGATGATGCGTCATCTTTAATGAGAAAAAAAGAATTAAAGAACGGAAGAAAGAAGAAAGAAAAGAAAAGAAAAGAAAGGAAAGAAAGAACAGTACAGAACAGAAAGAAAGAAAAGACAACAAAAGAAAGAAGGAACGAAAGCAAAAAAAAAAAAAAGAAAGAAAGGAAAAGAGAGAGAAAGAAAAAAAAAAAGACCCAAAAAAAAAGAAGAAAAAAGGGAAATAACCCCCTCCCGCTTTGATCTTCCCCTGACTGCCATTACTGCGGAGAGAGCCCGGATGTCGGCTTGACGGCGTGCTGTCAGGACGGGTATTTTGCGGGTCCTTCCATCTGGGTTCTTGGCTCCTGCAAGAAAACACAAGGAACACATAACATGGCGGCTCCAATGTTCCGTGCGTTCTTTTCCTCTCCCCCACTTCACGGAGAGAGAGAGAGAGAGAGAGAGAGAGAGAGAGAGAGAGAGAGAGAGAGAGAGAGAGAGAGAGAGAGAGAGAGAGAAGAAACAATAAAAGAACAAGAACTGCATTCTGTAGGCCAGCGGTCTTCACAAAGAGTCAAGTAACAGGAATATAACAAGTAAACCACACATACCACACACACATAAACGCGCGCGCGCGCGCGCGCGCATACACACACACACACGCACACACACACACACACACACACACACACACACACACCACACTCACTCACTCACACACACACACACACACGCACACACACACATACGCGCGCGCGCACACACACACACACTCACGCACGCACGCACGCACGCACACACACACACACAAACACACACACACACCACACACACACACGCGCGCGCGCGCGCGCGCGCGCGCGCACATCTGGAGGTTCAAATATAAGAAGGAAACATCGTTCAAAAAAAAAGGTTAATATTCTACAGACACAAGAAGAAATCGAATTCCCTATTCCCCTCTTCCATTCCTCACCCCCCCCCCCCACACCCCCACCTCCTCTCTCCTACTACTGCTACTGCTAGCCATCTGCCCCCCAGCCCCCCCACCCCCCACCCCCCCAAATTGAATAACAAATAAATGAAACAAAAGAAATGAAATCTGTGGATCTACTTCACGTTTTCTTAGTCTTTGGAGGACAGCGTAGAGAAGACACACTACGTGTTTTTGAACATTTACAGTCGGTCCTTTGTTCCGAATATTCATCTACTAGAGAGAGAGAGAGAGAGAGAGAGAGAGAGAGAGAGGAGAGAGAGAGAGAGAGAGAGAGAGATGATCTTCAATGATGTCAAAAGATCCACAGACTTTTTTTCTTTCATTTGTTGTGACACAGAACAATTTCGACAATCAAATTCAAGTTTCTTCTAACACCATCACACCAATGTAACATGTGTGCGCTGTCCGATCTTTCGTGACCTATCACTGGCATTATATGCAGGCCGCTCATTCTGGCTCAGCTGGACACAGTCACGTTCAGTTTGTCCAGTCGCAGCCCCGGCATCGGCAGTCCACAGACAGCGATTTATGTATCATCCTGTGTCATCATCAGGTCACGTTTTGGAGGCAACCCACTGAAGGAGGCGCTGCGCTGCTGCCGAGCTGCTCTGCTGATGCACGGTGGAAAACAACATTTAACAACAATTTCTACTACTACTACTACTACTACTATTACTACTACTTACTACTACTGCTGCTGTTTCTCTACTACTACTACTACTACTACTACCACCGCTACTACTGCTACTGCTACTGCTGCTGCTGCTACCACTACTACTACTACCACTATTCTACTGCTATTACTACTACTGCTGCTGCTGTTGCTGCTGCTGCTGCTGTTGCTACTACTACTACTACTACTACTACTACTACTACTACTGCTGCTGCTGCCGCTGCTGCTGCTGCCACTACTACTTTTAGTACTACTGCTACTGCTGCTGCTGCTACTACTACGACTACTTTCTACCACTACTATTAAAATTACTACTGCTGCTGCTGCTGCGGATACTACTACTACTACTGCTGCTGCTGCTGCTGCTACTACTACTACTACTAGTAATTAGCCCGCTACTGATCACAATAACTGCTTTGTCGTTGAGCCAGCTTAAGTGAACGCCTTTCTACAGATGGGGCCGGTCACATCACGTCCACCTAACGACAGTTCCCATGAATTTGTTCAGTAACGACGAACTTGACACGAACTAACCCCCCCCCCCCCCCCCCCCCCCCCCCCCCCCCCCCCCCCCCCCCCCCCCCCCCCCCCCCCCCCCCCCCCCCCCCCCCCCCCCCCCCCCCCCCCCCCCCCCCCCCCCCCCCCCCCCCCCCCCCCCCCCCCCCCAACACACACACACCCCTTCCGAGGGCGTCGACATGGAGAGGAAATAGAAACAGAGGTCACCCCGAGAGCAGGGATAGCCACAAAATCTATCACGTTTTAATGATAGTCAATGAGAATGATGAAGATGGTGTTACTGAATTGGAATTCCGTTCTGGTCTGGTCTGTGACTACTTGACAGGTCTGCACCTAAGCCTCCTTTCATCGAATGTCCCAGCGTTAACCAGGCCTGAGAGATTCAGACACCTGCAGTGTTGGTAAGCAATTTAGAGCGACGTCAGAGACGTATCCGGTAAGTGGATGACACCGGACTGTGTGATCCCAGTCTTTCTATCAGAGCAAACAGCGCGTTCAGTCTCGGTAGGTTCCAGTAGTAACCCCCACGGATAAATGCTAGTAACAGAGCCGGAAACCCAACAAGTCAACCCAACCCATGTGTCCAAGACTTGAACCACTGCACCACTGCGGCTGCCCAGTCTCAACACACCACGGTTCATAGACTTCCACCGGAAGAACATTCGGGAGAGCGCAGACCCGTACTATGGTCGAACGAATCCTGGATTCGTCCAAATCCACACCAAACTCCTGCACCCAAAA
>JADBJO010015117.1:17500-25000 GCA_016801955.1 Conus betulinus
TCATGAAAACGTTAATGAAAACGTTAATGTGTGAGTGGTTGACTACCATGCATTTTATAGTCTTTAGTGTTTACTTTGCTTACTATTATCTTTTCTTATTTTTCCTCAATTTTGTACGTGTTTGCATTTTATGTGTATGTGTAAAGTATGTTTATGTACATGTATATATTTACATTTTTGTATACGTGTGGGTATGTATTTATGTTTGTTTGTTTCTTGCGTATTTTTGTTTTGCATAGTAACTTTAAAAGTATCCTGTCATTTCCTTGTCTACATGTGTAATTATAAACATTTGAACACACTATAAGCATAAGCTTGTTGATGTTCAAATTTTCACATTTTTGTAAAGCTACGTTTTTGTAAAGTGTAAAATAAATTTGCTTAAACCAGACAGACGACACTGGCCGCAAGAGTCTACACGAGACACGATCCCATCATGTTATTGAGAAAAGACCGTTTGTTGTAGTTTTATTGCGGGAACCTATCCTGGAAGGAGGCTGGACTGTTTCGAAGATGTGTGAGTTCAATGACGTAATATCTCTTTGTGGGCTTGTTAAACCGGATTCTATCCGTTTAAGCAGTGAGTAGAATAAAGCCGTAACTTGAGTTAGGCGGATGAGGCGACATACCACGAAGTGCATGCATGCTTGCATGCGTGCAAACGCACGCACACACACACACACACACGCGCGCGCGCGCGCACACACACACACACATATACACACACACACATGCGCGCGCGTGCATACACACACACACACACACACACACACACACACACACACACACACACACACACGTACATTGTATCTTGATGAAAGTGTTTACATGTTTTTTTTTATGTAGATGAAGCTTTGTGAATCTTGTGGATGTAGTAATAGAAATGTTGTTATTTGATTATCAGCAGCAGCAGCAGCAGTCTTCGTCATCATCACAGTCTTCAATCTCCATCACCACCTTCAACACATCACCATCACCACCACTGTCGTCGTCGTCATTCTTGTCTTCCACACCCTTTTCTTTATTGTTATACTGACGCGTGCCTGATGTACTCTTAAAAGATCCTTCACATATTGGGCTGGGGAGGGAAGGAGAAGAGGGAAATGGGGTATAGTGTATGTTTATGGGGAGGGGAGAGGTCTGTTTTCTATGACATCTTATCACTTCGGCATTGTTCGTGTACATCATTGACGTTAGCTGTTCATTCATGATAAATTACCCGAAGGTTGGTTTTTTCTTTTCTTTTGTTTTAACATTCGTCATGCACCTATACCAAACTAACGCGGACGCTTGCTTCCATATTCTACTTTTCTATCAAACGATCGAGTAGATTCCATTCTTAACTCTATCGTTTGTATGTTTTAACTAATGGACAGAAGATTCCAGTCCTTTAGTCTGTGATGATTCTCGTTTATCTTGCGTAAATGTGCATGCGTAAATGTGCATGCGTGCATGCGTGTGTGTGCGTGCGTGCGTGCGTGTGTGTGTGTGTGTGTGTGTGTGTGTGTGCGTGTGTGTGTGTGTGTGTGTGTGTGTGTGTGTGTGTGTGTGTGTGCGAGCGCGCGCGCCCGAGTTTTGTTGATATCACAACAAAATATTACGCACACAGAGACCGGTTTGCGAGTAAGATTACAAAAACCGGTTCTGTTATACATTAAATATTTATTTAAGAAAAATAAACCAGAAGCAGCAGCATTTCAAGGCTATAGTATTTACAATTAATATTGCATTGTTAGGAAAGTGACAGGCTTATAGGCTAAATCTCTCTCTCTCTCTCTCTCTCTCTCTCTCTCTCTCTCTCTCTCTCTCTCTCTCTCTCTCTCTCTCTCTCTCTCTCTCTCTCTCTCTCTCTCTCTCTCTCTCTCTCTCTCACACACACACACACACACACACACACACACACACACACACACACACACGCTAGTACAAAGGCACGCAAGCACGCACGCAAGCAGACATTCACTTGCACACTCGACTAATTCAACTTTCATCCCACGCATTATTCACTTAGAGAGAGAGAGAGAGAGAGAGAGAGAGAGAGAGAGAGAGAGAGAGAGATCGCCGGCTCATATTATATGCCAAGTTTGCGGAGTTATCTCTGCCCAACTTTTCACAACACAGCCGGGGAATGCATTAGTTTTCATGTGTGCGTGTTTAGGTTTACCCTCTGCTTTTAAAACCCTCGCCGCCTCCCTCTCGCATTACCTTCAGCGCTGTCGCTGATGATTTCGGTCGACGCCGAAGCGAAAGCACGACAACTGGAGTGAAGCTCTCGCGGGCAGATCTCGTCGAACACGTGCAATGAACGAGTCATCAGTGCGCATGCGTCGCCGGAAGAAGCCACGTGCCTTGTCGTAGGGTCCGTAATCAAGGTTGTCTCGTCTTTCTCGGGATTCGGGCGCCTGTCGCGGGGCACAGTTAGCCATGCAAATGCTATGGTTATCGATACAGCCCATAAATCTTCCCTGGCCGCCATCATTGTTGCCGACCGTCTTGTGACGTTGCATCGGAAACCGACCTAGCGACTGTCCGCCTGTAATGTAGGCTACGTGGCTGCGAGATATTCACCGTTTCCGTCATCTTCATCGTCGGCAGTGTTGTTGTTATCTCAACATGGTCGTCGTCGGGGTCGTCGAGATCGTCGGGATCGACATCATGGTTTTTGTTTTGTTTTGTTTTGTTTTGTTTTGTTTCTCCTGTTCGGGAATGGTTGCAAGCAGTAGGTGTGTGTGTGTGTGTGTGTGTGTGTGTGTGTGTGTGTGTGTGTGTGTGTGTGTGTGTGTGTGGGGGGGGGGGGGGGGGGGGGGTCCTTCACTACAGCAGTTTAAAATAACTAATGTACAACAGTAGTATGTAGAGAAAAAAACAACACATATGGTCAAGTTTGGCAATATTTGCAAAACGAAACTCCTTTTTAGAATATTTTAAAAATAGAGTTGAAAAAAGTTCTTTTGCATCAACGTTTTGATAGTGAAGTATTGGACACAGTTGAATCTAACATGAATTCTCAACTCGTAAGAAATACACAAGTGCAGCCTTGTTTCTTTCCATTAATGTCATGCGTTAAGTGCGGCGTGAGACTGGGGAGGCAACGAGAGAAAGGGGAGGGAGGATAGCAAATGGAAGAGGTCGGGGACATAGCTTGAGCACAGAGGAGCTTCTAGGAGAGAATCGGTAGCGTGCCTCGCCTTCTCACTTTTCGCCTTTCTCCGAGTCCCGTTCGCTCGTGCAGGTAAATCCCTAACAACGCCCGGACACTACAATCACCGCACACAGCAGTACAATACTTCAGTGGGCTGGGTTGCTCTCTTAGGCCCACAGATGTAGCAAATATTGGGGCTAAGCAACACGGTTTCAACCATTGGCCGAACCTGTCTGCTATAACTGCGAGCGGATAGTTGGCAAATTAGAAGTGTTCTATTCGGGTTATCTTCCCCTACCAATATTTGCTTGCATTGTCCAATCAACATCGTTGTCCTGGATCAGTCGCAAATAACCCATGCAAGGCTTACGTCCCTTTGAACCAGGCAGCCAGGTTCACTGACGTTGACAGAGTAATAAATCCAATGACACAGTGTATTGGTTAGTTCAAACATGCCGAGAATTGAAAAGATGAATTACACACGCATAGAAAAAGCACATGCAGCTATCTAAAATCAGCTGAACACGGGTGAAAAACATGTTTAATCAAGTGTGAGCTTTTGCAAAACGATGTACGAGCAGGCTTCTCCCGTAGAACGACGATCGACGACGATACACGTATGTCCGCTAGGCTGAACACCCAAGTCTATGGGCAAGTATCTGCATCGGTATTACAGCATTGATGTCTCACTGCTAACGTCTGACCACTGCCAAAGTTTTTTTATTCCATACTGATCCGACAATGACAACAATTTCTTCGTTTGAAAGGTAGCATTCGCGCAGAGTACGCAAGCTGAAAGCAAGGTGAAAGGTCAGGTATGCGAATGTCCCAACAGTGTGTCATGCGTGTGGCTGGCAACGTCTGCGGAGTGTGGTATGTTTGCAAACTGTCTCAACACCGTAATATATCCTTCGTCTGCAGGCTGCCTTAGCAATGCCAGCTTCATCTTGTCCACTGGTATTGCGAGGTCGGGCCCGCTGCCTTCACTTAGACTTTGCCGATGCACCAACCACCATGCGTGTGCCTCACGCTTGACAGGTCGATACCCGATACCACCAGCAGCGAAATGTGGCTGAGACAGCAGTGAAAAGGAGGTAGACAAACACAGTGGTTCAAATCAACAGGAGTGGCGATGGGCTTCATTGTGTCCAATGCTCCTATTCCCACAGGCTTAATTTCTCAAAGTCTTTTGTTTTCACAACTTTGATTTCTCACTTCGTTTTTAATTCTCACGGTTAAATGTGCTATATTTTTTTTTAACTCCACAGCCTATATTTCCCATAGTTCCGCATTCCCACAACCTCAAGTGTTTATAATTCTTTACCACCACAATCTTTATTTCTCATTTTCCCATAATGTTGTTGTTTATAT
This sequence comes from Conus betulinus, assembly GCA_016801955.1. NCBI lineage: Eukaryota > Metazoa > Mollusca > Gastropoda > Neogastropoda > Conidae > Conus > Conus betulinus. The sequence goes on from JADBJO010015117.1 coordinate 22,014, forward strand.
ATTTTTCGCCGTTCTTCTTCTTCTCACAGCTCCTATTTCCTACTGTTGAGTGTTCACATGTCTATGATTTCATACATATACGCTCTAATTCTTTATTCTTATACCTCTATGTTCTTACAGTACTTTATTCTCACAACTATAATTTCCTTTAGCAGTTTTTTCCCTCACACAGCTCCAGATTCGCTCTGTTCTTCCTCTCACTAGTTTTTTTATACCTAACAGGGTCATAATAGCTCTTTATTGCGGAAACGTCACTGCTCTTTTTTTTTTTTTATCCCGGCCTCCCAAAAGTGATCTTTACATGCGCGCCGGTTGTATTTCTGTGCCTGTTGGTAGCAAAAAAAAAAAAAAAAAAAAAAAAAAAAAAAAAACGTCTGAAGCGACTTGGAAGAAAACTTGCAGGACAGTTGAAATGTGTCTAAAGGACGAATCTGTTACAATTTGTGTGTGTGAACCCATGGAACCAGTTTAGACAAAATGTCCATTTCGCCCTTAACGAAGGTCTGTTTAACAAGATTTCGTCAAGACTGAAAAACCGATTTCGATGAAACATGGTGAAAAGACGGCTTATGGCCTAAGGACGAAAGTACAGGAGTTCGTGTGAGATCTATGGTGCCGATCCGGTTAAAAGTACCGAGGATTCATTCTATTTCTAAGGACCAATGTGCTTTCGCAAAGGCTATTCAAGTTTCGCCACCCACCCACCCACCCCCCTCTCTCCTCTCCCATCTCCCCCCCCCCCCCCCCCCCCCCCCCCCCCCCCCCCCCCCCCCCTCCCCTCAGTCCTTTCCACCTACGCATTTTCATAAAAACTGTAATAAACAGAGACAACAGAGAGACAAGACAGAAGTATTTCGCCGTCTTCTTTTGTTCTCGACAATGATTCTAAATGTTGCTGTAACATTGTAAGCTTTAGTCTGACTATATCAGAGTGTATACATGTGTTTGTGTAGTGCGTGGAAGATAGGTAAACGGTAGCAAATGTGTGTGTGTGTGTGTGTGTGTGTGTGTGTGTGTGTGTGTGTGTGCGAGCATGCGTGCATGCGTGTGTGTGTAAATGAGTGTGAGCGTGGTTGTGTGTGTGGGGGGGCGCGCACGCCTGCGCGTGCGCGCGAGCGTGTGTGTGTGTGGCACGCGCGCGTGCATTCTCCCTGATCATCATATTTATACAGGGGCACTCGCGCGCGCGCGCGCGCGCGCGCGCGTGTGTGTGTGTGTGTGTGTGTGTGTGTGTGTGTGTGTGTGCAGGCGTGCGTTCGTGCGTGCGTGCGTGCGTGTGTGTGTGTGTGTGTGTGTGTGTGTGTGTGTGTGTGTGTGTGTGTGTGTGAGTGCGTGCACATACAATTATGTGATGTTTGTACGTGTGCAGGCGCGACAAGTGTGCGATTCAGTGATGTCACAACACAGGGAGAACCAGTGAGGAGACTTTTGTTTTATAACAGCCCTGCCCACCGCATGGGGCCCTGTCAGGGATGTCACAACACAGGGAAAGCCGGTGAGTAGACTTTTAGGATTTTATTTTTTTTTTTTTTTAGGTTATTTTATATAACAGCCCTGCCAACCACAAGATGCCCAGTCAGGGACGTCACAACACAGGGAAAACCAGTGAACAGAGTTTAGTTTTGTTTTATGACAGCCCTGTCCACCAAAGAGGCCCTTTCAGGGATGTTATACAGAGGGGATTCCAGTGAGATGATTCTGATAGTTTTAATATAGGTATGACTATCACAAGAGGTCCTGTCAGGGTTGTCACAACACAGTGAAAAACCTGTGAGGGGATTCAGGTTGCTTTAATACAGCCATGCCCATCTTATAGGGCCCTAGCAGGGTTGTCACAAGGAAAAAGCAGTAAGACGATTCAGTTTGTTTTAATACAGCCCTGCCTACCACGTGGGGCCCCATCAAGGATGTCAAAGACAGGGAAAGCTAGTGAAGAGGGTTTAAGTTGTTCTAGTACAGCCCTGCCCACAACAGGGGGTCCTGTCAAGGTTGTCACAACACAGCAACAACAACAACAACAACAACAGCAACAACAACAACAGTAAGGAGGGCTAAATCAGTTTTTTACAGCCCACCAGACCATGTGGGACCCCATAAGGGATAAAATGGACCACCACCAGGGGGGCGAGGGAAAAAAGGAGGGGGCGGGGCAGTTCCACTACAAATACAGAATGCTAATGAGTTTGCAGTTCGCAAGTGCGAGTGTGTACAGCAGTGGACGCCTGGGGAGATATGGCAGCTCTCCCTTGAGGGACACTGATGTGAGAGATCAGTGTCGGGAGTCGCAGACAACCTTCCAGCCATGTGGGTGACGGCGGGTCTAGCCTGTGTCGCCGGGGGGACGGCTCCTGAAGATGTGGGCCGATTGGCAAAGGAGCGCGCTGTCTGACTGCGACTACCGTGGCCTGGAAAGCCCTGTTCTGTTTGGGGCAGCAGACATGGTGGGCACTCCTTATAGGGTTGGGCTGAAAAATTGCCCTCTCGGACGCAGTCAGCGAGTACCCTGAAGATTAGGGACTCGTGCAGCGCTCCAGCGACCTTCGTCCTGCTCCCTCCTTGAGGCGGCCTCACGCGGCACAGGACTATCGCCACCCGAGCATGAAGAAGGCCGCCCGGTGGTCCTGAAGAACCACACCGCAGAATGCTTTAGGTGCTTTCAAAATCAAATATCAAATAAAGGTTAGTAATTGCCAAGGTTTCTGAACGCGACAGTCGTCAGGCCTTCTCATAAATACTGCCAAGCATGCAACAGCTGCACTGACTCCCCTCGAGCGTGCAGAAAAGTGCTCTTGTTTGGCAAAAACAGCTGTTTGTCAGCAATCCGTGCACACTGACTCGAACTGTCTACAGGTGAAAATCCTGATGCACGCGACAGCATGAGGTATGGGAGTGCGTTGTGCTCACCACACAATGCCATAAAAGCCGTCGAATACCCGTTCTGAAGCACAACACCAACATGCCAGCGAGACGAAAGTGAGAAATTTCGA
>JADBJO010015117.1:37500-44963 GCA_016801955.1 Conus betulinus
ACGATTATCCAAATCCTTAACTGAATTTCTATCCTGCACAGACCCATCAGTCCTTACTCTACACATCCATGTACAGCATGGAAACTGCATCTTTATCTTATTGCTAAAAAAATAATAAACATATATTAAAATAACTCATTTATTAACCGAGAAATCCAGTCTGCAATTAAGTAAGTCTTTCCTTCCAACATGTATTCATACATATAAACAATCAAATATGACTCGACTTCTGAAATAATTCAAAATCGTAGTGCTCAATAAAACCTATAGAAACCCAAAAGGGTCAAGAATACAAAGCATGGGAACAATCAATCCTCATTTCATAATAACAATGCAGCATTGTCAAATGTCTGACATATACACACATCAAAACACAAAGCACATAGTACTTAGATGCACTACTAGAATACAAAAATGGCAAAATGCATCAACTTACATTTCTGGTGCCATCAGAACACCATCACCACACTTCACAGACTGAGGTGTAGTCCTCTCCATTTTGAGATTTGGGGCCTGACTGAATAACTCAGTAAATTCCCAAGCACCCACGCTTCCCCTAGCGTCACTTAGGGACGCCATCTGTCAGATCCCCTACGCCTCATGAATATTTATAAGGGTCTTACATGTTTAACAGCAGCTAATAACTGCAAACTTCCTATCACCTACATGTCCCTCTAACCTCAGCATACAACATCTTCTCAAACATTGCATGATCCTAGGTCTCACAAGTTTGAAATAAGAAAATAGTAATCAGAACTATTTCCTTAAAACCTCCAGGATGACCAACAACCTAAATAGTAAGCCAATCACACAACTACTGGTCTCCCTCTTACATAATGGGGCTGGCACCTCCATCAACTTCCCCGGTCTCTTCCCCGGTCTAGCCGAGAGTATTCCCTCTTTGGCATTTCCGGCCCGTCGCCGGTTAGCGCCCACAAGGGGATTCATTCTTAGATCGTCACACAACTGGGCGAAGTCATCTGGCGGTCATCAGACTACCTGCCTCGGCTGATGTAAACATCAACCGTGGCACTCCACACTGGAAGCGCACAAGAACCTCTGGTACACCATAGGTGGTGTACACATACCCCTCCAAGGCTAGATGTTTCCTTTAAAAAAAATCACAAAATATAGGAAACATCGACACACTCAATATTGGTTGTGCCAATGGGAATAATTATTCAAATGGGAATACAAAATTCACACAACAATACAAATGCAGCACCTCGAAAATGAAATCCAATCATCATGCACAAAGTCACTAAAGTGATAAGAAGAAAACAAATCTTTTTTCCATATAGCATGACTGTCTGGGTGAACATAACGCTGTACTTCCCCAACCTGGGAATTCCTATTGTGGGGCCAACATTGAACGTAAGACCCTATGACCTGTTTAAGAGCCTTTGCCGAATCAGCTCTCTGAGAGCCAAAACTCTGATCTATCAAAGTCTCCAGTGCGTCAGCGTGTTCAAGAGCCAAACTCATGGAGTCTACTTGACTCCAGTCATAGTCACAGTACCGGTTAACTGGCTTTCTGATCCGACTAGACCGCCGGAGAAGTGGTGATTCCTGGCCACCAATTGAAGCCGGGTCCACGGTTGCCTCTGAGGCCTGTTCCATGGGGTAATCTTCCCCTTCTAAGCCATCTTGACTACAAGATGGGGACCCAAGAACCCCTTCATTGACCTCAGACTGATCAGAGGGATCAACATCCTCAGCTGGTTCCAGCTCATTCCCCATACTTGCCAGTCCGCCAGGCTGACTCTCCACCTCAGAATCGCCCTGCGGAATAGCCCCTGGTTCCGCATCTGGTAGACCATCCCCCGTCTGGCCTTCCTCTAAATGTGGGCCAGAACCGGGCACAAAAGGCTCTGCCTCTGGCCTCAAACAACCCCTGTTTTGTGTCTGAGGAATTAAGGCCACCAGGTCGTCTTCCTCTTCTCGTTCTTCGTCCTCTTCAACTCTAGCTGCCACTGTTGGCAGACTCCCTGGAGCAGCAGGTCTGATACGAGGTGGCTGCCCCGGCAATCCGATAGCCCCTACAGGCAGGAGTAGTTTGCGATGCAAGGTCCTCTTGGGGCCATCTCCTCCCTCTTGTTTCTCTGTGTACACTGGGAGCTCAGAATGACGGCAAATCACTACATAGACTTCCCTCTCCCAACGGTCATCTACCTTGGAGGTCGACCTAGGGCCTACTTTCCTGACTAGGCAACGATCTCCTGGCTCCAAAGGCACAGCATGTGCCGCAGATCATACCGAACCCCATTCCGCTCGGCTATCTTCTGCATGTTTTTGGAAGCCAGGTCATAGGCATTCTGGAGGTTGGCCCTGAGCCCCTTGACATATTCCGACATGGATGAAGACTTCCTGTCGCGTGATATCCCAAAGGCCAGGTCAACTGGTACCTTGGGCTGCCTACCAAAGAAAAGATAGAAAGGGCTGTACCCTGTACTCTGGTGGATACAACAGTTATAGGCATAGACACAAGCTTGGAGGTGCTTCCTCCAATCCCTCTTCTCATCCTCTAGACTGCACAGCATGCCTATGAGGGTTCTGTTCCACCACTCCACTGGTTTCCCTGCAGGCTGGTATGGCGTAGTCCGACACTTGTCAATACCCAGCATCCTGCAGAACTCCTTTATAATGCGTGACTCGAAGTCACGACCCTGGTCTGTTAAAATACGCTCTGGGAATCCATACCGCATGAAAATGTTGTCCCAGAGCACCTTAGCCAGTCTTCGCTGTCTGATCCCTGGTGCAGATAGCTTGTGCGAACTTGGTGAAATGGTCCATCACCACCAAGATGTTCTGCTTTTGGCCCTTCACTTCAATGGTGAGGAAGTCCATGGAAAGCACTGTTTTATCCGGCGTTCAAGATGGGTAGCCATGAAGGGCCAGTAGAACCTGGCTCTTGCATGCCGAATAGCATCCTCAAAATGAGTATGGAAAAGGTCATCATGGACGCCCTTCATCGCCGCTTCCTGATGTGACCGTGGAGCCAAAATCTGTTCCTTCCTCTGGCCATCATCGCCACAGACTGTTCTGTACAAGATGCCATCCTTTATGGTCAAGTGTTTCATCTCACGAAGATAGGCTTTCAGAACAGGATTGGTGGTGGACAAAGGTTGCCCGTACTGTAAGCACTTCTTCACCCTCACGAGATCAGGGTCAGATTGCTGGATTTTCACCGAGTCCAGCGAGACCATGTGGAGGACTGGCGTTGAAGGTTCCAACGTCCAGTCAGAGATGGCAGACGGATCCTTACAAACGACCTCTACGGCGGGGATCAGACCTCCCACCTCAGGATCCTCATGACCCGGGCTACCGGTCTTTTGAGCAGCTATCCGGAAACAGCCAACCTCCTTTCCTACTCCCTTAGACTGCAGGACGGCTGCCACTGTTTCCCTATCTACCTCAACAACTGGAGCATCGTCAAATGCTCTGGCCTTGTCAAGAAGGAACTTGGTTTTCTCCATCGTGTCAAGAAAGTCGGGGTCCTCTTCCGGCAGGGGCTGGGGTCGCCTAGATAACCATCAGCATCGCCATGAGTTCCCCTCTTGTACACTAGCTCGGAGTCGTACAGAGACAACGCCGCCAACCATCTGTGGCTTGTGGCATCCAGTTTCGCACTTTTGAGTACGTAACAAAGGGGATTGTTGTCAGTGTAAACGGTTACCTTTGCACCCACTAGGTAATCATGAAACTTCTCTGACATTGCCCATTTAAGGGCCAGAAATTCTCTTTTGTGGGCAGGGTAGTTGACCTCTGATTTATTGTGGCCCTGACTGGCATAGGCACTCACCTTAGGCCCTGTGTCCTGGTGCTGATATAGGACAGCACCAAGCCCAGTCCCACTCGCATCGCAATGCAGCTGGTAGGGCCTCTATTGGTCTGGGAAACCAAGAACAGGGCCGAGGTCAACGCTTTGATGATGGACTCAAAGGCCATCTGGTGCCTATCCTCCCAAAGGTGGGAAATGTTGGAGGCCAAGGTCAGATATGCCTTCTTCCCTGTCTTCCTAGCGGTCTTGGTAGGAAGGTACCCAGCCGTCAATTCATTTTGGGGCTTCACAATGTCAGAAAACTTCCTTACCCATCTCCTGTAAAACCCACAAAAACCCAGAAAGGACTTGACATCTCTGACTGTCTTAGGCACAGGCCAGGTGGTGAGGGCCTCGAGCTTTTCTGGGTCTGGCTTGATACCATCTCCAGAAATAAGGAACCCTAAATACTTAACCTCCCTCACCCCCAAAAAATACATTTGTCAGGGTCTAACTTAAGACGGTACTTTCTGAGTCTGTCGAGCACCCGCAAAGACCGCTCTTCCAACTCCTGTAGCGTCTCCCCATGGACAAGGACATCATCCAAAAACACAATAAGCTCTGACAGATTCATGTCATGGAAGCATTTCTCCATCAATCTCTGAAACGTACTTTGGGCAATCACCATTCCAAAACTGAGTCGTTCGAACTCATAGAGCCCCAGTGGCGTGATGAAAGCAGATACTTTCTTGGCTCTTTCTGTCAACGGTACCTGATAGTACGCTTTCGACAGGTCCATAGAACTGAAGTACTGGGACCCTGTCAAAGTTCTGAGCAAATCTTCTATCTTTGGCACTGTATAACTGTCCCTAATTGTCCTTGCATTCACAGCTCTGTAATCAACACATAAGCTCAGCTGCCCTGTTTTTTTCTTCCTTACTAATACTATGGGGCTTGCATAGGGGGTAGAGGATGGCCTGATGATGTTAGCGTCTAACAACTCTTGGATATGCCTTCTAACATCTTCTAAATCCTGAGGGGGGATGGGTCTTGGGCGTGCACGTATAGCTGGTCCCGGGGTTAGTTCAATATCATGTGTAACATCAGTCCGTCCAATGTCAAAATCACCTTGCGTAAATACATCTGAGTAACTGAGCAGTCTTTCCGTAAAGGAAGCTTGCCAGTCAGCGTCAACATCCTCACCAAACTTGAATCTTGTCCTTAAATCCCCCTGTCCTTTACACTGTCAGGGTTCACCATTGGAGCCGGAGACGTCCCCTCCCGTGCAGGATCACAGTCCTCGGCGATCTGCTGTAGGACCTGGGCCACAGCGTACTGTGCACGGATGACAACAGGTCGGCAATGACCTGCTTCCTCTTGATCCGGACGGGGGTGTCACTGCTGTTGACCACAGTGACTCTTACTCTGGGCAGAGTAGACGTCGGGGCTTTCGCAGCCAAGACGGCGAGGCCAGCTGGTAGGGTGTCGACAGTGGGCTCCTGGACCAGGACGGCATTCCTGGTGGTGATTGGGCCTAATCGTGTCGTCCCTCGGAGGTCCACTGACGAATGGTGCGGGACGGTGATAGCTCGCCCAACCAGTCTGACGGGAGCGAGACGACCATCAAAGTTGCCAGCAGTGTCACTGTAGGCGAAGGCTACCTCACACCGAACGTCACGTGGTGATGTGTGCCTGTCACCAATGGAGAGGTGGGAAGCTCTGGCAAAACACCTGATGGTATTGGTGCCAGAGGATGACTGGCACACGTGTGGAAAAAGAGGTGTCGGGTCCTACGATTGCTAAGTGTCTACAGTCCTTGAAGTTCCGCCCACATCTTCTGGTAAGTCTACACTTATCCTAACATAGCCTAGGTAGGTAACTTCTTGCCCACCTGCACCGCTAACAGAAAGGGGAAAGCTAAGCTGTTCTAATGGAACTGATGCTAGGTAAGACCTGTAAAACGCCCTCTGAAACTATGGTCACCTGCGAACCACTATCTAACAAAGCTCTAGTATCTGTTCCATTAATCCTAACGGGGGCTTCACAGCAGGGACCCACTAAAGCCTCTACACTTGGCTGAGTTTCTAGGTTGCTGTCCACAGCATCTACTTGAAGTTCAGCCAAAACATCTTTGGAAGTGAGAGTCGAGAGTCGCAGTCTTCGTGGGAGACACATTTCTCACCACCACCTTGACCTGCGTTTCAGCTTCCAGTTCGGCTGAGCTCACCTCCACGTGAGGGGGCAACCACTCCTGGTCCCGAGGCAGGATCCGGACTGGTGCAGGGGTCGAGTTGGAGAGACGACCTCTCAATTCACATTGTTGCGCCGGCAACAGGGTGACGACGGTGTTTGCTGCCAGTCTCACGGGCTGTAGCCTCAGAAGATCTTTGTCCAAGACTTCGATCGCCCTTCCCAGCAGCTCCCTTGATGACGGTGGAGTACTGGATCCTCGGGCCGTGGCTTCCCCGTCAGCCTTGGCCCTTCCTACTTTAAACGGGACCTCTGGGAGTCCCTTCCGCCGACGCCTTTCGTTGTTCCGGCGCCGTCTCTCCTGGTCTCTCTGGGCTACCAGTTGAGGGTTGGCTGGATTCGGGCAGTCCCTGTAGGTGTGACACTCAAGATCACACTTGACACACGGCCTTTGGTCCGCCGAGGGTGTGAAAGCGGATGGCTGTCTCCCCCAGTCGGTGTGGTCCCCTGGGTTGTATGGACCACTGCTTCGGGCTGACGACCCATCTTTCGGTCTGTCTGCGGTCCAAGACCCTCTTTTTTGCCTGACGGCCTTGAACAGGTCACCGAACGTGGGTGCCCCTTCACCTGGGACACCGAACGTGCACCGAAGCTCCAGAGCAATCAGGCAGAGCAGCTCTTGGAAAAGTACAGGTTAGCAGCTTTCGGCTGGCTGAAGGTCCTGAAGCCCCCCCCTCGACTAGTGGGCTGATGGTTGTAGGTCCTTCAGCCTGCCGTAATCACAGAAGATGGTCTGCCAGCTTCTGTCCTGGCTTTGGTCTCGCCTGGCACAACTCGTAGAAAGCGTCTTCTGGTGATTTCAGTCCCCTGAACAGACCGTTTAGCATCGGTGGTGGAGAGGCTGCTGACGTAATGGAGGGCTGGTCCCCGAAGATGGCGTTTGATGAAGGCAGCCTTGGACATAACTGCCTCATCCTCAAGGGCATCCCGCATGACGGAATGCCATTTCCCCAAAGGTTGTCTCCTGTGGTGACGTTGGGGGCAGGCCGGTGAAAAGCTTCACCTTTGGGACCAGGGTGGCGGCTGGGTGACCACGGGTGATCTGCTTATGGGTGACCCGTCGCAGTCTGGCTTCCAGCTCGGACACAGCCTCTTGGTGCTGCAAACTCCAGTCGCCTCAGCTTGTCTTGTAAAGACCGCCACGTCTTCTTTCCCTCCTACTGCAGCTGGTGCGAGTCTTCGGCCTCAGCAAGGTGCCTGGTTCTTCCTCGGACGACATCGCTCGCCCTTCTGTTGACGTTGCTAGAGCCTTGTTACTATCCTAATCCAACTAGTCCCTTATTGGGCGCCAAAAATGTAAACCTCCCTTGTTCCTACTGTAAAGAAACGCATACCTGGGGAGCTCCCGGGAGATCGGGTCGGGAGAAAGTTGGACTAGGTCATCCCAAACGAGACAAATGAGTCATGGCCCGTGAAGAATGTTCTTCTGCTTAATTGGCGATAAGCGGGAAAA
>JADBJO010015118.1:0-10000 GCA_016801955.1 Conus betulinus
TCTGTGGTGACGGCAACGCTGCTGTACTCCCTGGACGTGCCGTGCCTCCATGACAGCACAACTATAAAAAATTCCCATGTTCTCTCTTCTACCATCTAGGGGATGCAGCAGCCATAAATATTTAGAACAGGGTTCTAGCCACTGCAAGGGTAAGTGTACATGCACTAGCGATGACCTTCCTGACCCTAGAGTAGTCCGAAGAAAGAGACCCATCTGGCACTGGGAAGGCACGTGTGTAATTTCCTGCTTCACCAACATATTGGGCAGGAGAAGAATGACATGTGGTGTTAGAACTGGTTCAGCAAAGTAGTTCAGAGGATGAGGGGGTAAAGGTGTACAAGTTTATCGAAAAAGAATCTGAGCTTGATTTATTTGCTCTGTGTATTTAATAGTTTTATACGCTTATCATCTGAAGCCAAAACAGTGAAAAGTGTGTACTGTGTGCAATGATTTAATCCTTTTTTAAAAAAAAAAAAATTCACTTGGATTACACGTATTGAATACCTCAGGCTTTCTCTGCATCTGTTCAAAGTAAGAGTGAAGTTTTATGCCCCTTTTCTTCCTCATTTGCTGTTGTCACACTAACCAAACAAACGTAAACAAGATTGTGTTCTCCTACATTTTACTTATGTTGTTCCTGTAACTGTAGCATTGCTATTTTACCCAAAATGTATTTAATTCTATGCTCATTACAAAGTTCGCACTTTACCCTTTCCGTTGATATATAACAATTGCTTGTTAGGTTATAGGGAAGTGAGATTGCTCTGCCGTGCCCATCTGGAAAGTACTAACACAAGAGTCGGAGTCATCGAGAACTATGTGACCTGCAAAACTTTGCCCATCCACTGTGTTTAATGTTGTGCTTTACTGGACTTCAAAAATCCAAATGAAGAACCAGTGAAGCATGTTTAGAAGACAGTAACCCTCAGACCAGAAAAAAAAGATGAGGGGAAAAAAAAAGAGAAGAAAGAAAATGAAGAGATTGAGGGACACTGAGGAAATGGTTGCTGACTGCATGTTTAGAAGACAGTAACCCTCAGACCAGAAAAAAAAGATGAGGGGAAAAAAAGAGAAAGAAAGAAAATGAAGAGATTGAGGGGACACTGAGGAAATGGTTGCTGACTGGTGGCTGCATGAAACTAAAGCTGATAATAAATGACAGTGAGGAGGAAGGGTGTAGGGGGATTGGGCATGAAGGAAGAAGACTGTAGGAAACAGCTGTGGACTTGTCTCAAGAAGACAGGAAATTTGACATGCTCATAGTGCCGTGAGAAAATAAGCCACAAATATCCTGGGAAAAAAATGGACAAGGTGACCAGTGAATAAGTCATTATTTTAGCCCTGCCTTGTACTGGTGTTTTCTGTTATAGGCTATGTTCTGTTCCTGCCTCGTACTGGTGTTTCTGTCATGAATAGGCTATCTGCCTTGTACTGGTGTTTTCTGTTCCTGCCTTGTACTGGTGTTTTCTGTTCCTGCCTTGTACTGGTGTTTTCCTGCCTTGTACTGGTGTTTTTCCTGCCTTGTACTGGTGTTTTCTGTCATGAATAGGCTACTTTCTGTTCCTGACTTGTACTGGTGTTTTCTGTTCCTGCCTTGTATTGGTGTTTTCTGTCATAGGCTATGTTCTGTTCGTGCCTTGTACTGGTGTTTTCTGTCATCAATAGGCTATTTTCTGCTCCTGCCTTGTACTGGTGTTTTCTGTCATAGGCTGTGTTCTGTTCCTGCCTTGTACTGGTGTTTTCTGTCATAGGCTGTGTTCTGTTCCTGCCTTGTACTGGGTGTTTTCTGTCATAGGCTGTGTTCTGTTCCTGCCTTGTACTGGTGTTTTCTGTTCCTGCCTTGTGCTGGTGTTTCCCATTCTTGCCTTGTACTGGTGTTTTCTGTCATCTGTAGGCTAGTTTCTGTCCCTGTCTTGTACTGGTGTTTTCTGTCATAGGCTGTTTTCTGTTCATGCCTTGTACTGGTGTTTTCTGTCATAGGCTGTTTCTGTTCATGCCTTGTACTGGTGTTTTCTGTCATAGGGTGTTTCTGTTCATGCATTGTGCTGGTGTTTTCTATCATAGGGTGTTTTCTGTTTCCTGCATTTTGCTGGTGTTTTCTATCATAGGGTGTTTTCTGTTCCTGTCTTGTACTGGTGTTTTCTATCATAGGGTGGTTTTCTGTCCCTGCCTTGTACTGGTGTTTTCTATCATAGGGCATTTTCTGTTCATGCCATGTGCTGGTGTTTTCTATCATAGGGTGTTTTCTGTTCATGCCTTGTACTGGTGTTTTCTGTCATAGGCTGTTTTCTGTTCATGCCTTGTACTGGTGTTTTCTGTCATAGGGTGTTTTCTGTTCATGCATTGTGCTGGTGTTTTCTATCATAGGGTGTTTTCTGTTCCTGCATTTTGCTGGGTGTTTCTATCATAGGGTGTTTTCTGTTCCTGCCTTGTACTGGTGTTTTCTATCATAGGGTGTTTTCTGTCCCTGCCTTGTACTGGTGTTTTCTATCATAGGGCATTTTCTGTTCATGCCATGTGCTGGTGTTTTCTATCATAGGGTGTTTTCTGTTCATGCCTTGTGCTGGTGTTTTCTATCATAGGGTGTTTTCTGTTCATGCCATGTGCTGGTGTTTTCTATCATAGGGTTTTTTCTGTTCATGCCTTGTACTTCAGTGTGTTGTTGTGGTTAGTTGGTGGTTGGTTGCTTCCAGGAAGATGCATTCTTTCTTATTGTTTGGGGTGAGTGTTTTGCTTAATATGTTTGAAGGGGGGGGGGGTGGGGGGGGATCTTCATGAAGCATTGGAAAATGCATTTGCTGTGTTCAAGGTAGATTAAAAGGGAAAACAGAAAGAAAAGGGGAAAAAAACCCAGACTTTTCTTTCCCAATAAAATGTGAATTTTTTGTTATATAAGTAATGACATTGAATCATTTTTATTCTTTTCTGTCAGTGAAATCTGAATTTTATCATATCAGCATGGAATCATTTTCATGGTAATCTTGGGATGTGACTGGAAATGTGTAGAATGAAGAGGTCCTGACCATCAGTAGTTGACTGCTATACCATTCAGTGTGTAGAATGAAGAGGTCAGGATCATCAGTCAGTTGACTGCTATACCTTCAGTGTGTAGAATGAAGAGGTCCTTGACCATCAGTAGTTGACTGCTATACCATTCAGTGTGTAGAATGAAGAGGTCAGGATCATCAATCAGTTGACTGCTATACCATTCAGTGTGTAGAATGAAGAGGTCCTGACCATCAGTGCTGTAGAAATGACTGCTATACCATTCAGTGTGTAGAATGAAGAGGTCAGGATCATCAGTCAGTTGACTGCTATACCATTCAGTGTGTAGAATGAAGAGGTCCTGCTATGACCATCAGTAGTTGACTGCCTATACCATACCATCAGTGTGTAGAATGAAGAGGTCAGGATCATCAGTCAGTTGACTGCTATACCATTCAGTGTGTAGAATGAAGAGGTCCTTGACCATCAGTAGTTGACTGCTATACCATTCAGTGTGTAGAATGAAGAGGTCAGGATCATCAGTCAGTTGACTGCTATACCATTCAGTGTGTAGAATGAAGAGGTCCAGGACCATCAGTCAGTTGACTGCTATACCATTCAGTGTGTAGAATGAAGAGGTCCTTGACCATCAATCAGTTGACTGCTATACCTTCAGTGTGTAGAATGAAGAGGTCCTGCTATCAATCAGTTGACTGCTATACCATTCAGTGTGTAGAATGAAGAGGTCCTTGACCATCAGTCAGTTGACTGCTATACCATTCAGTGTGTAGAATGAAGAGGTCCTTGACCATCAATCAGTTGACTGCTATACCATTCAGTGTGTAGAAATTAGAATGAAGAGGTCCTGACCAACAGTAGTTGACTGCTATACCATTCAGTGTGTGTAGAATGAAGAGGTCCTTGACCATCAATCAGTTGACTGCTATACCATTCAGTGTGTAGAATGAAGAGGTCCTGACCATCAGTCAGTTGACTGCTATACCATTCAGTGTGTAGAATGAAGAGGTCCTTGACCATCAGTCAGTTGACTGCTATACCATTCAGTGTGTAGAATGAAGAGGTCCTTGACCATCAGTCAGTTGACTGCTATACCATTCAGTGTGTAGAAGGAAGAGGTCAGGACCATCAGTCAGTTGACTGCTATACCATTCAGTGTGTAGAATGAAGAGGTCCTTGACCATCAGTCAGTTGCTTGCTATACCATTCATAGAATCATACTGCTATACCAGGGCTCACGAGATGGGATGACAGCTTTCAGCTTGGGCATGGGGCACACAGAGGAGTTTGTTAGTGTGGTCTGTGGTTTTGATGCTATCATTCATCTTCAGGTGGGAAACTCATTGACTTGCATCCTTTATAACCTTGCTGAAGAGCATCCTTTATAACCTTGCTGAAGAAATAACAACCAGTGGTGTGACAGACACTGAACAAGTAGAGCCACTTAGAAAACCCAGGTCTTTTACCTTCCAGGAATCCTGGTTACTGACAGAGGCCTTCGTGAGGTCCACCTGGACAAAGATAACCCACTGCAGAGAACCTACAATTGCCTTCATACCTACACTTTACCTTCAAAGGTCCATCATGAGAAAGATAACCCACTGCTGACAAACCTAGTTTACTGATGATTACCTTCATAAGGTCTACCCTAGGAAAGATAACCCACTACTGACAAACCTAGTTTTCTGACGATTACCTTCATAAGGTCTACCCTAGGAAAGATAACCCACCACAGACAAATCTAGTTTTCTGACAAATACCTTCATAGGGTCTGCCCTAGGAAAGATAACCCACTACTGACAAATGTTTTTTTTTTTTTTTTTGACAAATACCTTCTTAGGGTCTACCCTAGGAAAGATAACCCATTTCAGACAAATCTGCTTTACTGACAATTACCTTTATAGGGTCTACCTTAGGAAAGATAACCCACATCAGACAAATCTAGTTTTCTGACAAATACCTTCATAGGGTCTACCCTAGGAAAGATAACCCACTACTGACAAATGTAATTGTCTGACAAATACCTTCTTAGGGTCTACCCTAGGAAAGATAACCCACTTCAGACAAATCTACTTCACTGACAATTACCTTCATAGGGTCTACCTTAGGAAATATAACCCACTTCAGAAGAAAAAAAAGTTTTCTGACAGTTACCTTCATAAGGTCTACCCAGGAAAGATAAGCCACTTGGAAAATTGTTCCAAACCTTACCTTCATTTTGACTTGTTTTAGCTCCTTACCATCATTTGGCTTGTGTCATCGGACTTTGGTCCAAGGTAACTTATTTAGTTCATCGCTCTTATTATCTGTATTCATGTTTTTGTGTATATAACTGCATCATTTGTTGCTATGATTGTTGGTGGTAACTCATATGATTTGATTGTCTTCCCCCTCCCCTTTCCATATTTTCATGTGCAAACTAAACCCATTATAGATGATTGTGTATTGGACGTCTTTCCATTTTTGTACAGTGTACTTGTCTAGAAATAGTGTCTTTGGACTGGTTAGAATGTGAATAGTGTGATGTCATTTGATTTGGTTGAAATGTATTGTTCATGTAGACTGGCCTCCCAAGTAATTATTGAATTAGCATGCATATACTAAAAAAGCCTATTAAGGGGTTTGTGGTAGTGTTAGTGTTTTTGTAGTTGTTGTTTTGTTAAAACATTAAAAACGACCTGCGAGGCATGATCATCATTGAGAGTGATGTCACTGAAGATAGTGTGATAAGATTGTCAGCTTGCTGAGAACACCTGCTCAGTGAGGAAGTTGGACAGGCCTGTAATGATGACCGCATAACTCCTGTTTGGATCATCCATCGTGGACTGTCAATGGCAGCTGATAGCAAACTGAACATGAGGCTAGTCTTGCAAGGAGGAGGAATGGAGCCCTGCAGACATGTCTCCATGGCAACATATGTAGACTGTCTTGAGCCTGGGAATTGGATCAAGTGGGTCGTGTTAAGATCATCAGCTACTTGGGGTGGTTTTGTAACATGATATTGCAAGGTTTGCTGTTGTTGTTACTTTTCTTTTTTCTTTTTATCCCTGTTGCTGTATGTGCGCACTGGTTTACATGTGGAAGGCTAGCGGGATAACAGTATTCAAACATCTCTCCCCCTCTCCTCCTTCCCCCTTCCAAACCCTCCCCTGTCGTCCCTGTTGTTTCAAGGTCAGAAAGCTGGCTTGTTTTCATGTTGTTTTTAGTCGCTGCTCTTCAGACTGGATTGGAGATGGGTCATGTACAGTTACTGTTTCAGTTTCCTTTGTGTCTGTATTTTGGTCATTGAAATAAAAACTTGGAGTACAAAATGATGGAATGTGTGGACTCTGCTTTTTGGCAAGTTTTGCAATTGGGGTTATGTTGGAGAGACACAGCGAATGAGACACTGAAAGAGAGGGAGGGGTGTGGGATAGGGGGGGGGGGGGGGGAGAATGAAGGAGGGCAAGGTGGTGAAGTTAAGCACTGAGAGAGGGCAGGAAAGATGAATGGAAATGCAAAGACAGAGGAGGTCCCTGAGCCAGTGGAATCTATGTACATGGAACATTTAAAACACATTTTTGTCTTTGTGGAACAGTAGTCAAAGGATGACACCTACATTGTAGGAATAACAGGTTGCTTTTATAGTGTCACAAATTCTCTTGAAGAAAGGTTGATTCTATGGTGTCAAGAATTTTTGTTAATAGAAAGCTTTTTTTTCTACAGGTTCGGGATTTTCTTTTTAAATAATAGATTTGTTTTATAGTGTATTTCAATTGTCACAAATATAAAGCTGGTTTTGTGGAGTCAGGAATTCTTTCAAATAACAAGTTGGTAATTGAAGTGTCAGAAACTTTCACAAATATTAAAGACATGTAAAAAAAAAAAAAAAAAGTAAATGCCAGGGAATTCTTGAAAGGATTGTTTTCTAGCATTAGAAATTCTCTGAAATAAAACGTTTGGTTTTAAAGTGTCAGGCATTCTCTCAAACTAGAATGGTTTTATAGTGTCAGGAATTCTCTGCTATAAAAGGTTGGTTATATAGGGCAACGAATCTTGAACTAAAAGGTTGGTTTTGTAATGTCAGGATTTTTTTTTTTAAGTAAAGGCTGGGTGTATAGTGCCAGGAATTCTTTGAAATGAAAGACTGGTTTTACACTGTGAATTATTTCTCTGTCTAAACAACAATACAAAGCATTATCATGCCACAGTCCCAGCATCACAGTCCACAAGAAATAATCACTGTCAGGTTGTCATGAGGCAACCCACCAGAGAAGACACTGCACAGCTGTGGAGTCACTTGGATCATGTGCTGTAGCATCTGCTCTGGTCCAAGGAGTGCAGGACTCCATATACAAAGCCCATAGCTGACAAAAGTAATGGCCTGCTTGTGGAGCCAGTGGAAGTAAAGATCCCCCTCTTGAAAGAGCAACTCTATCCATCAACCTTTCTGATACCAACAACTTTAATACAAACATACCACAGGGCATACCTGAGGTCAACGCATGAGCTTATACAAAGAGCTACACAATGAGACATTTAAAAGAGAAAAAAAAAACCAGCCGCCGTGGCGAAGTGGTTTGCGTCGCGGACTCCCGGCTGGGAGGTCGTGGGTTCAAATCCCATCAGAGTCATGTGGGCTTTTCCACACCAATCAGCTCCTACCCAGAGTTGAGTTTGCTGCGGACTCAGCTGGGAAGACTGGGACCACACAGTCGAGTTTCATCCACTTATGAATGCGTTTCTGAGAGTGTTGCTCAAATTTCTTGACCAATACAGCAGGTGCCTGTGTCTCTCGGGCCTGATTGACGCCAGGATATTTTATGAAAAGAAGCGTAGAGTACAGCCCTGTCATGTAGTCTCAGACCGAAATGGAAATCCGTAGCATCATCTTCTTCATCCTCATTCTCATCAATCAGCATAAAAAATAAATGTCTCAAATTCTGTGGCCCTTCATGCCCTGCTCTCATGGTGAACTCAATTTCAATGTCCTCTCCACATCTGTGGCCTTGGTTTTGGTTCCGTCGGGGTCACTGGTATCAGTGAGTCCATAGGGGCTGTCGTTGGACGGACGTGTTGGCGCACTCTAGAGGGAGAGCTCACTCACGCAAGCTCTGCGACTAAACAATTATTGTCATCAGTAGGGGGCTTAGTAGGTGGTGTCCTGCGTATGTTAGATCAGAGCAGGTGCCACTGAACACCACCGAAGTGACTCTCAACAGCAGCGCAGTGTCTCCGTGTGGACAGGGTGTCGGAATGAGCAGCGTGGGTGCACTGCCTCTGAGGTGGCGCAGAGGTTGGGACGGCAAAAAAAAAAAAAGGAAAAAATGTGATGATGGTCAAGTCGATGATGTTCCAGAGTCATATGGTTTGAGGCTACAAGACAGGACTCTACGCTATACTTCTTTCATAATTACCCAAGCCCGAAAGATAAGACACCTGTTGTGTTCATCAGGAAATTTGAGCATCAGGTTCAGAGATAATGAAGTGGATGAAATTAGACTGCACAATTTCAGTCTTCCGCCCATGAATCATTTCTGCACAAAAACCCACTGGGGCAGGAAATCCCAGGAATAAATGCCTCTAATGGGAATCGAACCTATGAGCACTGTGCCCACATGTCCGTTATGCGATCCATTGTGCCATGGTGGCTGGTAGGTTTGAGGTTTTAGTTCGTTTCTGATTAACACTACTGTGCGCCTGTCCCTTTTTACTTTTAAACAGTTGACATGTACTTTTTTTTTGAGTATTTCGCACAGTTCTCACAACAGTGCACAATCACACATATATTTGTTCACACAAACATGCAAAATCTTGCAAATGTGTGATTATACACCAACACACATGACCATTCACACGTGTATACATGCTCGCTGGCTCACTCACTGTTAGTCTGTATGTCTGTAGTGTATGTCTCTCTCTAGCTCTGTCTCTTTGTCTGACAATGTGTGTGTGTGTGTGTGTGTGTGAGAGAGAGAGAGAGTCTCAAGCACAAACGTACGCACACACACACACATACACACACACACACACACACACACACACACACATGCACGCATAGCGTCAATGAATGTGACAACTTTTATTACGGCAATGGCAGACAATGCCTTACGTGAACTATGGGGGCATTAATGAAGAACTGAACTATGCCCTTAATGTGAACTAATGGGACATTCATGGAGAACAGAACTGTGCCCTTAATGAAAAATAATGGGGCATTAATGGAGAACAGAACTGTGCCCTTAGCGAGAGATCATGAGGTATTAATGGTTCTAACAGAACAATGCCATAATTTAAACAATGGGTCATTAATGGAGAAGTGCCCTTAACAGAACTGTGCCCTTAATGTGAACTAATGGGGCATTAATGGGACAGAACTGTGCCCTTAACGTGAATTGATGAGGAATTAATGGAGAACAGAACTGTGCCCTTAATCTAAACAAATGGGCCATTAATGGAGAACAGAACTGTGCCCTTAATGTGAACTAATGGGGCATTAATAGAGGTCAGAATTGTGTCTTTATGTGAATTAATGGGGCATTAATGGAGCAGAACTGTGCCCTTAATGAGAAATAAGGGGGCATTAATGGAGAACAGAACTGTGCCCTTAATGTGAACTAATGGGGCATTATGGAGAACAGAACTGTGCCCTTAATGTGAAATAAGGGGGCATTAATGGAGAACGGAACTGCGCCCTTAATGAGAAATAAGGGGGCATTAATGGAGAACGGAACTGTGCCCTTAATGTGAAATAAGGGGGCATTAATGGAGAACAGAACTGTGCCCTTAATGTGAAATAAGAGGGCATTAATGGAGAACAGAACTGTGCCCTTAATGTGAACAAATGAGGTATTGATGGAGAACAGAACTGTGCCCTTAATGTGAACTAATGGAGCATTAATGGAGAACAGAACTGTGCCCTTAATGTGAACTAATGGGGTATTAATGAAGAACAGAACTGTGCCCTTAATGAGAAATAAGGGGGTATTGATGGGAGAACAGAACTGTGCCCTTAATG
>JADBJO010015118.1:22500-25000 GCA_016801955.1 Conus betulinus
AAAAAAAAAAAAAAAAAAAAAAAAAAAAAAAAAAAAAGAAGAAAAAGAAAAATACGAATATGAAAAGGATGATTTTATCCAGAATTTGGGGTCTGTACATTAGTTTAATGCCATTTATCAGCAAAAAATAGCAGAATGATGCTTGACTTGTAGGTTCCTTGTGTGTTTCTACGCCACGAGTAAGGCACAAAGATTTTGGGGTGAAAAGTCTGGCAGGCAACAGAAAAAAAATGAAGGATTACGTGGATCGTGCTGGCATAGAAAACGATACAAACATGAGATCTGCCTCAGAGTCAGCTATGGTGTGGGTCAAGGGCTGGACTGTGCGATGAATATGTTTTGGTACTGGCTGATCTTCTGCCAAAAGCCAGGTTCAGCTTTGACTGTAATACTTACATACTTAGGCCCACAGCTCAAGGGTGAGCATAGGCCATCGACAACACTCCGCCATCGCACTCGGTTCTGGGCTGCTCGCTGAATGCCTGTCCAGTTGGTCCCCTGCCTCTTCATCTCTGCCTCAGTGTCTCGCCTCCAGCTGCTGCGAGGTCGGCCCTCTCTTCTTTTTTCCCCTGCGGGTTCCATGTCAGGGCCTGGCGTGTGGTGCTGGATGCTGGCTTCCTCAGAGTGTGTCCTATCCAGCCCCCACTTCTCCGCTCTTGGCCACTGGTTCCTTTCCTGCTTGCTTCCATAGATCTTCATTGTTGATCTTCTCTGGCCATCTGATTTGACTGTAATAGAGAATAGATATTGTTTTGGGCCTCAACTGTAACCGTGGACTCGGACCTGTGTTCTCTCATGAAGAATGGTGTTTCATCACAACTCATATCTGTCCAAGGTTTGCTGCTGAGCAGTCCAGACACTTGTCGAAGACAAGCTAAGCACTGGCGCCCACCCCCTGTCATTGCCCAACTCAGGTTTTGCCCCGTCATGAGGACATCGGTTTAAGGTCTCGCCTGACGGACTAGAAGAAGACTGGAGTATGGACAGAAGTGAACTGCGAAGAGAAAATGATTTCTAACCTGGAATTCTTGAGTGGAAGTCGACCCCCTGAGTTTTGAACAAGAGTCTGACTCCTTATCTACTGAGCCAACAACGCCCTGAGGCGTTTGTCAAAACCCATGTTTCAACCCATCCAAGGCGTTTGTCAAACCCATGTTTCAACCCATCCATGGCGTCTGTCAAACCCATGTTTCAATCCCATCCAAGGCGTTTGTCAAACCCATGTTTTAACCCATCCAAGGGCGTTTGTCAAACCCATGTTTCAACCCATCCAAGGCGTTTGTCAAACCCATGTTTTAACCCATCCAAGGCGTTTGTCAAACCCATGTTTTAACCCATCCAAGGCGTTTGTCAAACTCATGTTTCAACCCATCCAAGGCGTTTGTCTAACCCATGTTTTTACACATCCAAGGGTGTTTGTCAAACCCATGTTTTGACAGATCCAAGGCGTTTGTCAAACCCATGTTTTGAGAGATCCAAGGCGTTTGTCAAACCCATGTTTTGACAGATCCAAGGCGTTTGTCAAACCATGTTTTGACAGATCCAAGGCGTTTGTCAAATCCATGTTTTGACAGATCCAAGGCGTTTGTCAAATCCATGTTTTGACAGATCCAAGGCGTTTGTCAAATCCGTGTTTCGACAGATCCAAGACGTTGTCTAAACCATGCTTTGATACATAAAAGACGTTTGTCTAACCCTTGTACTAAAAGACCTTGTCTAACCAATACATACAAAAGACGTTTGTCTAACCCTTGTTTTGATACATAAAAGACGTTTGTCTAACCCATGTTTTAACCCATCCAAGACGTTTTGGCTAACCCCCGTTTTGACACATCCTAGGCATTTAATCCAACCCAGACTTTGACACAACCCAGACGCTTGTCTAACCCACCTTGGGCCCTGATCCAGGCATTAGCGCAGCTAAAACTTTGCCGCAGCCCTGCTCACAACCGCTAGAGGCAGAGACAAGTGGCGCAGCGTTCAAACTGGCGGTGCGCCCCCTGACTCCTGTGAGTTCTGCATTACCCTTTTCATGCCTTTTTATTAAAAAGCAACAAACAGGGGAAACGATGGAGAAAGGGGGAAAACTCCCACTGGGAGAAGGGGGAGAAAAACACCATGGTCACTCTGTAATTGATTTTCACCAAATGATTCAGCAAGTTTGGACACTTCTTGCCGGTGCTGGTGTCGCTCCTCTGAACTTTTTTTTTTTTTTTGTCTTTTCTTTTTTCTTCTCATCTGAAGACAAACCTCATGTTTAAGTTAACTCGATGCTCGCGTGGTGGCTGTTGAGGACGTGGCAATTAGCATTTTGATGAATCAGAAAGGGAACGTATGGAAATGGAGCTAATATGAACAAAAACAACAAACAAGATGCAAAGCATATAAACATACTCCCATGACAGACATGGGAGACAATTTCCAGTTAGTGGAAGAAAAAAAAACCTCGACAGTACGGTGGTTATTTCCCTTATCATACTTGAGTTTTTAAAGTTATCAT
>JADBJO010015118.1:42661-44959 GCA_016801955.1 Conus betulinus
AATTTGCCAGACGTAAATGTATATTAGCCACCTTTTTTGATATAAACAAAGCGTATGACCAAGTGTGGCATTTCCAGCTCTTGAACAAAAATTTAAAGACATTGGCCTGTCTGGAAACATATATAACTATATTAAATGTTTTTTTGCAAGACAGGGTGATACAAACTAGAATAGGGAAAACTTATTCAATCCAGAAACTTATCAATGGGAATCCCTCAAGGGTCAGTTTTAGCTCCCCTTCTCTTCACCATATTAATGTATGATTTGCCAAGTAAGATATCGAACAATGTTGTGCTTGTTCAATATGCGGATGATATATGCATGTGGATGGAAGTAACTCTGAAAAAGAAAACCCCCAGCGTAGTATAAATTATATAAAAAAGATTTATCAACGCGAGCTTGACAAGATGGGTGAATATATGAAGCTAAATGGGCTAAGTCTATCTTATGAAAAAACAAACATCATTCTCTTTAACAATGGCTTAAATCCAGATAGAATGCCTGTCTTTACTTTGGGAAATACAACTATTAAATATGTAACACAGGTAAAATTTTTTGGGAGTTCTTTTTACTTCAAAGTTAACATGGAACATACACATTGATAATTTACTAACTAAAGCAAGGAAAACGTTAAATTTAATAAAAATAGTCTCTAATAAAAAATGGGGACAAAACTCATCTACATTAGTAACACTGTGTAAATCTTTAATGCGATCAAAGTTAACATATGCACAAGAAGTTTTTTTTCAGCGCTCCAAAGTATTTATTAAAAAAGCTTCAAAGCATTGAATGTAAGGCATTAAAAGTACTAGGTCTACCAAACTCATGCATCATCATCACGAACATATTTTGAGACTCAAATGCTTCCATTAGAAGAGTATAGAGGATTAGCGTGTTGTAAATATGTAATTAAAAATTCAGCTATCAAAACATACATCAACTCTGACATAAAGGTTTAGGTCAGATATTGACTTTCCTAAAAGAGCTAAACACAACCAAAAACTATAACCGACTCTGGCATTTCTACAGATAAAGATTCAGTATCTGTCAGACCATCTTTTTTCCCCATACCAACATAGAAACTTCAAAAAGCTTATTTTGACCTTGACCACACAGATATAAAGAAAGACGAAAACATAAATATGCTAGCCAGTTATACTAAATGCCATATTGAAGAGAACTACACGAACCATTTAAAGGTATACACAGACGGTTCTTGTATAAGCAGTAAAACAGGGTGTGCCTTTTTAATCCCTGATTTGAAAATTGAGAAATCGTTCTATATTGGATTACACAAGTCCATATTTACAGCAGAACTAACAGCAATACTTATGGCCTTAAATTATTTGATCAACTTCCCTCAAACTATATTTCAGATTCTTTTTTGTTGTGTAGATTCTAAATCAGTTTTGCAGGCATTACAAGCCTTACAACTGCACACCCGGCCAGAAATGATTATGGAAATTAGTTGCTTAATACACATGCTAATTGTAAGGGGTACCCAGATAACGTTTTGTTGGATACCCATCTCACTGTTCTTTATACTATAACGAAAAGGTAGACAGGGCAGCTAAACATGGCGCTAAGTGTGGTTCTCAGTCTGAATACCTTCATTTTCCTCTTTCCTTGCACGAGCATTATGGCCTACTAAGGTCGCACATTTGGAATGTTTTCCAAAATGAAGTGAAACATCAAAACGACCAAGACCATTTTAATATTCAAAATATAAAAGATAACTTTATTAACGACTAAAAAAATACTTTCCTTAATGTATAGATGGAAACTTGATGCTTTCAAAACAAAATATGTCAAAAATATAGTTTGCATTTGTGGATGTTACTGGTCATAACCTTCTTTACCAATGGTGAACCTCAAAGAGTTTCTGCGATAAATGAAGTAGAAGAAGAAGAAGAAGAAGAAGAAGAAAGAAGAAGAAGAAGGAGGAGGAGGGAGGAGGAGGAGGAGGAGGAAGAGAAGAAGAAGGAATGATAAGGATGATAGTGATGATGATGATGCTGATGATTGATGATGATGATGATGATGATGTTGACGATGGATGATGATGATGATGAGGATGATTGACGACGACGACGACGACGACGACGACGACGAGACGACGACGACGACGACGAGATAATGATGAAACAAAAGGGAGGAGAGGGGGAGGAAAGAAAGAAGGGGGGAAGAGGAGGAAGAGAGAGAAAGAGGAAAGAGAAGAAAAAAAAAGAAGGAGGAAAGAGGAGGAGGAAGAAGGAGGAAAAGAAGAAGAAAGAGAGGAAAGGAACAAGGAGGAGAGGA
>JADBJO010015119.1:0-10000 GCA_016801955.1 Conus betulinus
TTTCAACAATGGCGCCGAGAGGATTGGTACTTCTGAGTTGCCAGTCATATATTGTGAACAGATAGGCAAGACAGAATCTCAATCCTCCTTGCTTATGTACAACCAATTGGCGATTTGCCACAATCAAAGAAGCAAGATTGCTGCCCATATGAGACGTGCAATAGCCGCAAACCGATTTTCATCCGAATTTTGAATAAAGGGCATGTGCGGCCTTTTCGTCTGTAGTACTGAGAGCTTATAGGTACTACTACAGACTGAAGTCGTCCATCCAACCTTCCTCAGCTTCATTTCAAGTATGGCAAGGGCCACAGTTTCAATTAAAGACTGTTTAAGTTGAATTGTAAGGTCGAAACACAAAGTAACTGAAAAAGAGATGAAGCATTTCAGAGTTTCCCTGTGTTGTGTGTGTGTGTGTGTGGTGTGTGTTTGTGTGTGTTGTGTGTGTGTGTGTGTGTGTGGGGTGTGTTATACGTGCCTGCCCTGCCTCCGTGCCTGCGCGTGCGTGTAGTGCGTGAATGTGTTTTTCTTATTTCTTACCCTGGTGCAATTTGTTGATACTTATTAGCTCTGATTGTCTCCACTTAGCCATCAGCATTCTTCACTATTAATTTTAATTCTAAATTAGTTTGAAGAAACAGACGAAACGGCATCAGTAGCTGTTACGAATATACATATCTGTTTATAAAATGAAGCCGTCATTTCTGGTGTCGTCCTGAATCTCATCAACACGGTCAGCATTTCAGATCATCGTCTCTGTGTGTGTGACACCGACTCAAATGTCAGAATGGTGCAAAATGTCAACACGTTGTGTAGACAGCCCGTCCTGGTGACATCAGTCAATTTTCCACTCTAACTTCCAACCTCTTCCATCAGTTCGAGTTGGATAGTTGTCGATGAGTAATTTCCGTATGATTTTGCTTTTGTACTGAATTGTGTCTGTCTCCTCATCTGACTAGATTCAATACATATTTTAGATTGCAGTGGTATTGGGGTACCTTCACTGCAATGGTGATGGTTGTCAGTTTCAACAATCTTTGAAACGCTATAAAGGCAGACTACCTTTTTGGTCCTCCTATATTTCTATGTTCCTGTCATTGGCATTATTCTCACTGTAATCATTCTGCATCTCCAAAATGACCCCATCCAAAGGCTTGTTCTGTCAGTGCCAGCTGTAATCGTCTATAGAGGCCAGAGCTTTAAATGCTGGATCACCAAGAGATCTTACAATAGAAAAGAGTCCCCGCTATTGCCGAGCACCCGAGGTAAGGTCAGCTACTGACATCACTAATTGCTCAATACGAGGTCCAGATCTTCACTGTAGTGAAATTGCCAATGCATATCTTCAAAACAGGAAATGAATTTGCCAACAAATGACTGATTCTTGAAGTCAGCACAAATTTGGATTCAGAACAAAATCGAAGTAGAGCATCATGGCAGCACAGGATGCCAAGTTAAAAAGAAGTATTGCTTTGTGTTGCTTTATATGACTCTCATACCAGTCAAACGAAGTTGCCTGGATTTGTTTCTATATGTCTGTGTTCTACTCAGCAACACCAAAGATTTAAAAGTTTGTGTCTGTCTTGAATAGATGTTGAAATAAATGTTGATTTGAGTTCGTTCATTTCTTCGGTTGTTGATGCTGCGTGCATGTGTCATAAGCAAGGAATATGAGCAAGGTTTCAACTCCTTTCCTTTGTGTGTGTGTGTGTGGGTGTGGGGGGGGGGGGGGGGTGGGGGGGGGGGGGTAATTTGAATTTGTGTGATCTGTGATGGTATTTGTCGTAGGTGATTTAGTGTCGTAAGCAATATTCGTTAGGAGTTATGAGCATGTATCATCTCATCGTGGAAGCAAGAGTTACTCTACTTGTTTGCAATATGCAAAACGTGTATTAAATTGCATTAAAAAAACTGCTTCTTGTAAAATAGGCTGTGGATGTTTTGTGATTAGATGTCCATATCATCTGCTCTTCCGATTTACTGCCATGTTTTCATACTGTTTGTGAAGATGTTATTGATTACAGACCGTTCTTGACTGTTGACTAGCTCTAAGTACGGAACACGACAGGAAAGTGGAAAGGAGACTCTTGCAAAGACCGGCTGTTATGGTCAGGCTCCAATGCTTTGGCATCTTGTATGTTTTCCCCCTGGAGATTCCTGAACTTCACCAAAGGAACAATTTCATCTCAGCTACTCACACACACAAACACACACACGCGCGCGCGCGCGCGCGCACACACACACACACACACACACACATACACGTGCGCGCGCGCGCGCGCGTCCCCGTGTGTGTGTGTGTGTGTGTGTGTGTGTGTGTGTGTGTGTGTGTGTGTGTGTGTGTAATTCAATTACGCACTGTACAGAAAAGAACAAAGAAAAAACAAAGGGAGACTAATCCACGGTAGATATCAGAATGGATATAATTTTCTACAGGGTGTCGTCATGAAAGTAAACAATCCATAAATAATAGCATAAACCTTGACCCGGCCCCTGGGCTGAAAATGATAGAGAACCGACAATAGCTGAGATTGTAATAGTAAACATCATCAACAGTAGTACTAGTAGTGATAGAGACAGACTAACAGCAACAGTAGATGCACCAGTAGTAGAAGTAGTAGTAGTAGTAGTAGTAGTAGCAGGAGTAGCAGGAGTAGTAGTAGTAGCAGTAGTAGTAGTTCTAGTAGTAGTAGTAGTAGTCGTGTTGGTGGTGGTGGTGGTGGTATAATCAATCAACCTTTGAACTAATATTACTTATAACAATGATGTTTAGTATACATTCATTTGTAAGCCATACTTCTGGTAGACAACTCAGATGCTTTCTAAGGGATGAATGCCACCTGTTCCTATCACTGATTTGTCAGTTAGAGATGGCTGACTGACGATTACTTAATTAGCTATATTGTTTTCGCTTCGTTCATGGGTCAATTATTCCTTAACTCACTGTTCTCCTAGCTTGGTTGTTTGTAGCATTGTGCTGAGTGGCTTTGCGAACATTTGTCTTTATTCATCAAGGGCAAAATGAATCGGAGTTTTTCATGAAGAGTATGACGTCACCATCATCTGGCTATCTCACGGTAAGGGAAATCTCAGTTTCTATAATAAGACTACACTGAAGATCACTGTACCTGTCCCTTCAAGACAAATGATCATGGTCACCTTCAAAGAAATGGTGCCACATCTAGTGGCAGCTAGTCTATATCGCCATATACAGACAAACAACGATTCAACGGGGCAATTCCGAGAATCACGCATTCTTGTCTGGGTAAGGAAGAACGATGTCACGACAGACTTTGCCCATGTTTTCAGCGCCACAAAAATCACTGTAGAAGCATCCAGAAAATCTTGTCTGAAAAATCAGACAAGCTGCTTTAAACTTTGTCTTCTCTTTTTTTCCCCAGAACCGAGGTACCACAGAGACTACCCGGTGGAATGTGGAACTGTTCTGTGGGTCACTATGCCAGCTTCCATCAGCACCTAGCCTGCAACCATCAGACAGAGTGTGAAGATGGACGGGATGAAACAGAACATTGTCCCTTCAGCAACTCTCAGTGTCAGGGGTTGTTTGCATTGTGTAACAGTTGCTACAAATTCATCATGTTTACGCGTTTTCCTGGAGACGTTGAAATGGACGGTATTGCGTTTGGTAGTCAGCATTGTCATTCTTTGGGAGGCAGGTTGAATTTCCCAAAGTGTAAATGCGACTGGTTTGATGCACTTAAAAGCACAGCGAATATACATCAGGCAAGGTTACAAAGAAAGTGGACTGGTTATTATTCAAACAGCATGTCTGTGCCTTCAATGTACAGACATACGATTCTGCACGACCGTTCCGCCATTCATCACTCTTTTAACATTGCGTATTTCCACGATGGTGTAAAAATGTGCTACTTATCCACTCTGGGACCTATAGGTATGTTTATGTTCAAATGCACTTTGAACTCACGGCGTTTTTTTCAGAGGACTGGTTTGTGAGTTCAGGCCAAACCAGACAGAGGAATACTCCAAGGAAATTCCATTGACCAGTGCACACATTTGGCCATCAGAACAACTGTCCATGACAAAGTGCGTCGGTGATCATCTGACATATACCTTTCTCTTGTGTGGCTCCACTCCATATAAAGTGTGTCAGGAAGACGTCACACACTGCAATGTTTCCGGTCAGTTGCCATACAAACTCCCAGAAAGCATGCATTCATCAGGCCATCATAGCACATTTCTGCCTCTGTTTGTTTGCAATGACGAGATCTCAACATTGTCCTATACCCTACTGTGCAATTATGTTGCAGATTGTCCAGACGGCAGCGATGAATCCATCTGTAAACATGCTCTTTGTATTGACACTTTTACGTGTGCAAATGGTCAGTGTCTGTCCTACATGAAGAAGTGTGACCAAGTGTTCCACTGTCAAGATGAATCAGATGAAGCGAACTGCGATCCTTTCAGGACTATAATGTTCAAACACACTTGCTTCCCATCTCCTGCTCTTGTCCACTTCAACGGCATTGATAATTCAGGTCCGTTCCAATGGTCCACAATGAGTCCTGTCCTGACAGTCACTATCGCTGCCCAGGTGACATGGACGACTGTCTACCTGTCTACACACGGTGCAACGGGATGTACGACTGTACTGACCACCGGGATGAAGAGGGATGTGACGACCTGACATGTCCAGGATTTTTCAGGTGCAGAGCGTCAACATTGTGTGTACATAGTGACAACCTGTGTGATGGCTGGAGTCACTGTCCACTGCGTGATGATGAATTAGTCTGTGACTTGACCTGTCCAGTGGCTTGTCTCTGTCAAGGTCACACTTTCCTGTGTTCTCAGCCTTTTTCGGCCATTCCCTTTCCTCAACTCCGCTACCTGGACGCAACAGGTTCAGGGTTGACACTGTCTGATGTGAACAATCTGCCCTATCTTTTGTATTGATTCTTGGCAGGTGTTCCCTGACAGTTTTTACTGATATAAACTTTCTAAATGTCAGAATTCTTGATCTCAGTGGCAACCAGATCCAACATTTTAATGCAACACAATTTCTCAGATTGGAAA
Source organism: Conus betulinus (assembly GCA_016801955.1). Taxonomy (NCBI): domain Eukaryota; kingdom Metazoa; phylum Mollusca; class Gastropoda; order Neogastropoda; family Conidae; genus Conus; species Conus betulinus. The sequence goes on from JADBJO010015119.1 coordinate 5,050, forward strand.
ATCTTCGAATGTTGTCCCTGTCCAGAAATCCTCTCACTACACTGTCTTCTGACGCTCCCTCTTTCAGGCAGCAGCACACACTGTCAACGATGGATCTATCCTATACATCTCTGACCAAACTAGAATCCAAAGTTTTCTCACTCTTTCCAAGACTACAGGTACTAAATTTATCTTTTACTTCCATCCATACAATCAGCCAAGAAGGATTTCGATCTACACAGCAGTTGACTGAACTGCATATGAGCGGTACTTATGTGAAAACATTTCCGCCAGATCTGTTCAAATATCTTTCACGTTTGCAAATGATATCCACACAAAACTACAAGCTCTGTTGCAATGAAATTCTTCCTGCTAGCTTCGATGAGTCGTGGTGTGACGCTCCAAAAGACGACGTTTCTTCCTGCAAAGACTTGTTGCAGTCATGGTCCTACCGTCTATTTCTGTGGCTGGTGGCCTGTCTATCAGTGACAGGAAACGTCTTCTGTTTCTGTGCGCGCGTGTTTACAAAGAGCATGGCCTCTTCAAGAGGCTTCCGAGTCTTTGTCATCAATCTCACCGTGGCTGACTTTCTGATGGCTGTCTACGTTACTGTTATGGAGTGGCTGATGAACGATTTCGTGGCAGATACCTACATTGTGATGGCATGTGGAAAAGCAGTGTGATGTGTAAGATGGCTGGATTTCTCTCTTTACTGTCCTGTGAAGTGTCAGCTCTAATCATCTGGATAATCACAATGGACAGATTCGCCGTTCTTCACTTTCCGTTCAGTACTGTGCGATTCGAGAAAACGTCAGCAACGGTAGCTTGTCTATTGATCTGGCTATTGGGTTGGATTCTGGCGGCAATACCATTGCTTCCAGTGATGGCGCAATGGGAATTTTATGGCCAGACAGGTATTTGTATCCCACTGCCAGTTACAAGACACGAGTTTAAAGGCAGCGTTTATTCTTTTAGTGTGTTCATCGTGTTCAATCTTGTTCTATTTTTGTTTGTATCTGTTGGTCAGGCCTTTATTTATTGGACCATACAGAGAAACACCTTGAAAACTAACACAACGAAATTGTCACGTGACATGACCATAGCGCGAAGGTTGATTGGTATAGCTTTAACAAATTTCATGTGCTGGTTTCCCATCGGAATGTGTGGAATGTTGGCCTTAACTGACGTGCCCGTCTCAGTTGAAGTGAATGTGGCCCTGGCTATTTTTGCGCTACCGTTGAACTCTGCAGTTAACCCTTTCATGTATACATTCAACACACTGACAGAAAAGCGGAGACAATCCAATGAAAATCAGTTTTTGAAATGGCTAGAATCCCATGCTCAATTGATGTCGAGCTAACATGCTGATTTGATCACAAGTTAACCGTCAAGACATGCATTGGTCAATGAATTAGTAACGTTTTACTGCATTACAATGATGTGGAGAAAAGTAATGGAAGGCCTTAAGTTAATAGCACGCAATAAGCTTAAGATATTAGACAAGACTGACTTCCGTATGGGGAGAGAGAGAGAGAGAGAGAGAGAGAGAGAGAGAGAGAGAGAGAGAGAGAGAGAGAGAGAGGTCAAATGAGGGAAAATCCTGAAGAGAACTTCTATGTAAATATGTATGTCACAGGTTTAGTGCGCCTTCCATAAACTAACTTTGTGGAAGATTTTAATTCTATGGACAATTTGTATAGGTGTCCACATTTGTAGTGACTATGAATACAGTTTGTGTATTCAGTAGCAGGTTTTATAATAGGTTGTCACATTTGTTTCTCTGCGTGCACTTTTGTCCTTTAGCAACAAACAACATAAAAGAAAACAGAAAAACAAGAACAAAACAGCTACGACAACAATAATAATGACAATGATAAAAATAATGATGATGAAACATCATCATCATCATCATCTTCATCATCATCATCATCATCATCATCATCATCATCGTCCTGAACAGCCTAATCTAATCAAAAGTTCTAAGCGAACATTTTAAATGGCACTGCATGGACACACACACACACACACACACACACGCACACGCACGCATGCACGCACGCACACACCATCCACACACGCACGCACACACACACACACACACACACACACACACACGCACGCACGCACGCACGCACGCACGCACGCACGCACGCACAACACACACACACACACACACACACACACACACACACACACACACACACACACACGTGCGTGCGCGCGCGCGTGCACACACACATACACATCATGGAAGAAATGCCCAAGACCTCATAAGGAGAATTGACACCTGAACATCGAATACAGGCCTCTCAGAGTTCAGCAAATTAATTATACAGTCGGAGTGCACCACAGTCGGACGAAAACAAACTATATACTTATTTAGGGAAATCAGGCTTTCAGAGGCCGCCGAACAGAAAAGAAAGTGTATATGAGTTTTAGAAGAAAAAGTTAAAACTGGTCTGCTGTCAAGCAGAAAGAAAACCTGCTTTGAGTTTAGAAAAAAAAAAAAAAAAAAGATTTTGCGAGTTTGTCATGCTCTCTCTCTCTCTCTCTCTCTCTCTCTCTCTCTCTCTCTCTCTCTCTCTCTCTCTCTCTCTCTCTCAACAATCGATCATATATTTACTCTGCTTGCTGCTCTTTGGAAACAATTTGTAAACAGTCAAAAGTTATGTGTTGCGTTTGTTGACTTTGAAAACGCTTTTGATTCCCTTTCTCGAAGATTGCTATGGCTGTTTTGTTTAAAAATGGAATAAAAGCTAAACTACATCGTTGCATAAAAGGTAAAAGCAAAAATAAGATCAGTCGCAAAATTATCTGAGTATGTCATGTGTACAAGTGGGCTTAAACAAGGAGACGTCTGTAGACCAGTGTTATTTTCTCTATTCATTAAAGAGTTAGCCTTGGAAATAATTGAAAATAGTCGACATGGAGTAACTTTTGACCCTTTAGAATTATTTATGCTGCTTTTTGCTGGTGACATTATTTTACTAGCAGTATCAGTGGTCGGTCTCCAGAGACAACTAAATGTTTTGTACTCTGCAGCAAGCAAACTAGAATTAAAAGTTAATATGAGTAAGACAAATATTGTCGTGTTTCGTGAAAGGAAATATCTAGGGCGTGCTGAAAGATGGACTTATGGAAGTGAGAGAGAATTGCTTTGGTTAGTGCTTGCAAATATCTTGGTATTTACTTTACAACCAAACCTAGTTTTCAGTGTGCTTGCCAAGATGTAGGAAACAGATCGAAAATGGCAGTCATAGTTATTCTTCATATTTTATACAAGTTACACTGCGATTTATTCAGTGTTTTTATCAAGTTATTCGATTCACAGGTGCAGCCAATCTTGCAGTATGGAGCAGAAATATGGGGGTTTGAGAAATGTGCCTTAATTGAAAAAGTTCACTTGTATGCGCTTAAGCGTTTTTTTTTTCAATGTAGATATTAGAACTTCCAATGATCTGATATACGGTGAACTTGGAAGATATCCTGTTTATTTAAATTCTTATTTGAAATGTATAAAATACTGGCTCAAACTAACGAGAATGGACGAATGCAGGATACCCTATAAAGGTTACAGGATGTTGTTAAAGTTTGACAATAATGGTAAAAGGACAGTGTTTTAAATCTGTAAAAGTTTGTTTTTGCTTTGGGATAACAAAGGTGCTGAAAATATATCAGGATTTCTAAATTGTTTTAAACAGAGGATTATTGATTGCAAGTGGCAGGACTGGCATGACCATATGTGTAATAGTGATAGATTTGTTCAGTACAAACTCTTTAAAATCGACACATACATTCGAACATTATATTAAGATAAAAATGAATAGACGCGTTAGATGTGCACCGACAAAATTCAGATGTGGTGTATCTGACATTGCTTACCATCGCTTTAGGTATAGCAATGTTGTTGAAAAATTATCTAACATATCGATTATGTAAAAGAGCAAGAGAAGATGAAACGCATGTTTTGTTTTGCTGCCCCGTTCTGAGTAATTTAAGAATAAAACTTATCCAATCCAAATATTACACAGAACCGTGTAACTTCGGGCTCATTCTCTTATTATTGACAAGTAATGAGAACACACAACTGAATTTAGGTAAGTATGTTTATGAAGGAAAGAAGAGAATTCAGACTGCAGTATCTTGAGGGTTTATTCGTTTGTTTTTATCCTACAGTATTTCATCATTAACATTTTGATTCGTATCATTCATGATATATATTACATTTATAAAACCCCCTTCAGTATGGGGCTTGGCCTTAATCTGAATAAAGATTCACATTCGCATGCACATTCTCTCTCTCTCTCTCTCTCTCTCTCTCTCTCTCTCTCTCTCTCTCTCTCTCTCTCTGCACCTCTCAAACACCATCAAACAGACAGAAACGCTCTTCTGAATTTGGAAAGAAAGATTTCTTGGATGTACCATTGTCGATCATTAAAAAGCTGTTCTCATTCTGGGAAGACGGACTTTAAAAGAGTGCTCATCAACTAAAAAAAAGAACTGTTCTGAAGTATGCTAGAAAAACTTTTGAGTTCGCGGAGAATATAAGGACCCTTCTCTAACACGGTACCATACTGATATGTCTTTTTTCCACTGTTACGTTTTTTTAAACAGCTTTCATCCTTCTCAGTTATTTCCTTTTCAGGCAAAGCAGATGGACGAGTCAAATGATAACCAACAGCAAGGTTCCATGGGCTAGTCCATCAGTTTGCTCTTCAGAAAGGAAAAAAAACAAAAACAAAAACGAAAACAAAACATACTATCCTGCCCAACATTATGCAAAATGACAGTTCTTGTACACCGTGTCAATATGTTTTAAAGCAAAACTGTTTTGACAATATCGTGTGAAATGGGCCTTGGAGCGAACGTCCGATAACCCACTAGTGAACTGAGCCACCGGAGGAAACCGCCAAGACTCATTTCACTGATGTTGTCATTCTGGGGAGAAGACTGCGGGCGGAGAAGGAGAAGG
>JADBJO010015119.1:20000-22500 GCA_016801955.1 Conus betulinus
TGACAACAACAACAGAAGTAACCATAAGTATAACACCAACAAGAGTATGAAAAGGAGAAAACAGGTTTAGAGCCATAGGAAAATCAGTTTAGAGCCATAGCCTTAGAAAAAGAAGTCTGTTCAATGTTGGTTTAAGCTTCTATTGTGCGCAGATACCTTTTCAAGGAAATCCCAGAGCATCACTGCAGTTGTTGCTGAAAGCTCTGGATTTATAAAGAGGGAATGTAAGAAGTCTGATGTTTACTTCGTCAGTTTTGTCAGCTGACTTCCACAATATCAGTCACCAACTAATATACATAGATTTGCTTTTGTGACTGGAACCAAATAAAATCTAATGGTGCTGATAGCAAGAAGGGTATTCAAAGTGGATATCAAATAAACTAAACATCGTCAGTCACATGAACACAAGACTATGACAAGCGTTTGGAACAAGCCTTATTTCAAGCGTTTACGAGACTTAAGGCAATAAAAAAAAAGTCAAGAAAAGGGCTGCCTACCTTTGAACTATATCATTCACAATGTATCCTGATTGCCCTTCTCACCTCTAACAGGCCCAGATGTCTCCACCACACACACACACAGTCTTCTCCTTTTCCACCCCACCCCTCCACTGCACCGAGTCGAAACATGCGAACTGCTTTGGCATTTCACTTCAAGCCTTCATATTGACTGCGTTGCATCAGATGAATGATGAGTTTTGATCTCTTATCGTGATGTACCAGGACATTAAACTGTGTAAACACAGTGAGCACAAAAAAGCTTTGAATCTAACGTGGACGTTGGTGCTATTCAAATATATTAAAATCTTTTTTATCTCGTAAGTAAAACATGTCTTCCTAACACGATTCTGATCAAAGTTTTTTTTATTTTCTTAATTGTGTATTAAATCAAAAGAAAAGAAGAAATAAAGCATATATTAACATATTCATATATTGCATGGAAGCTTCCTAGCTTGGGCAAGTCTTGTCCTCAATACTTCAATCAATTTCTTTCCTGTGCTTGCCTTCGCTGCTGCGTGGCCATAGTCCACAAATAGATAAGCGGGTTAAGAGCAGAATCGAGAGGCAACAGGAACACAACCAAAGCGTCAAAGACCTTGTGGAAAACAGCAATACCCAGTGAAGTCATAATAGTGGCCAAACCTAATGAAAACCAGCAGACAACCTTCATAACCACCAGCTTTCCCCACAGGTGCACTGAGGAATAATACGGTCTTTTTATCGCTTCAAGTTCTATTCTATACTTCGGGGTTCGCCTGTAGATGATAAACTGAGCAATCATGATCATAAAGCATAATAAAATTGACTGTCACAACAAACTATGAACCATCTCAACCTTTGATCAGAGCTGTAGTGATGAGACATAGCCAGGCGGCACAACCCTGACTGACCCTGAAGACCCCAGTGTGAACGTCCAGGAAGGAGCGGCACGATCGACAACAGGGTTCCCATGATCCAGGTGAACGTACAAGCTGCAGCTGTTGAACGTTCATTGACACTCCGGGGACCTTGACGGTGACAAAAGATGGCGAAGTGATCCACAACAATCAGACACACCATCAGCACAGACACCTCACTGGACAGAGTGAAGAGAAACCCCGCCATCTTGCAGATCTCGCTCTTGATCCAGGACTTTTCCATGAGTAAATACTGCCCATGGAACGAGTAGTCTGCTGCCAATGTGATGCTTATGTGACCTCCCATGCATATATTAGCCAACTGTAGATGGACAAAGGCTGTCACAAACGTGCTTGCGAATGCGTTCCTGAGTGTGATCGAAACGACGAGGCAAAGCAAATTCCCAAAGCGGTAGAAGTACAAAGGAGCCAATAGGAAATCACGTACGGTTCTGTTGGTAGCAAATTTTGCACACGATGCCAGTGCAGTCTGAGGCGCTGAGCATTTCACTTTATTTGCCCGTTTTGGAAGTACACTCTTGCAGCAAAATCTATAGTTTAAAGAATAGATCCTACTTAACTGATTAGACCTTGAGAATAAATCTAGGGGAAAGTTAATTACCGGATTTCCTTCCAGATCCAGTTCCTTAAGTAGCGGCATATTTTTAAACCCCATAAAGCCGATAGTTTCAACAGCAGAAAAAGATGAATTGAAGTGTTTCAGTTCGGGTAGATACGTGAATAACACACTGCTTAGTATATTGAGACGTACATTTGACATATCCAATGTTTTCAATGTGAAATGTATTTGTTTTAATCTTTCTGTTACAATTTGGATGACAGGATTATTCGTCACCCGTAAGTTTGTAAATGTGGCAGCTCAAAAAAGACAGCCATGTTGATTGTTTTGATTTGATTATTTGTCAGATCTATGTACAGAAGATTTTTTAGCTTTAGACGCGAAATATTATTAATATTACAGTAAGAAAAACGCAGAGAAGTGAGATAACGATTTTTGGCCAAAACACTCAGTGACATTTGTGAACCTGTAGCATCTAGGGACCGGAGATGAGGGAAGGTTTGAACGGGAAAGGGGTTGCTACA
>JADBJO010015119.1:36480-44957 GCA_016801955.1 Conus betulinus
TCAGCATCTGACTTGAACTTCATCTCTGTTGAGTTCAAACAGGCAGGATTTCACACGACCACGTCCCTTACATTCCACACACTCACCTACCAGATTCTCATTCGCGTGAAAAAGAATTCTGACCTTCACACGCTGCCAGTCGCCCCCCCCCCCTCCCCTTCCCCCCCTCCCCCCCCCCCCCCCCCCCCCCCCCCCCCCCCCCCCCCCCCCCCCCCCCTGCCCCCGCCCCTCCATTTGCTCTTTCACCACATCTCCCCATCTTATCCACTCTCTTTCCTAAAACCTCTCTAGTTAACTCACCTTGCTGGATCTACACACATACCCCCCCCCCCCCCTGCGCCTGCGCGCACGCACGCACACACACACACACACACACACACACACACACACACACACATTCATATCTAAGTGGTTTTTTTCTGTATTGTATTTGTGTGTGGCGGTGACTTTGTTTAAAAAAAAAAAAACTACACACAATGCGCGCACGTACGCACAGGTGCTCCTGCCCCTCCATCCACGCACATATTCTCGCCCAGCTGTGCGCGCTCCTGTCCCGTCGAATTGGATTGGCAGGCTGATGTTGAGAATTTCAAGAAAGTGGTAAGTGCACATGCACATCTACACAGATCAAAACCGTGTTGTCTAAAGCAGGCCCAGAAAACTGCCCCAAGTGTGAGACGAAGTCTTACGACTGTCATTTGAATTCAAGATCTGTGGCGTAAAAATGTGAATTGAAATTGGGTGGAAGCAGGTGGCGTTTGCCTTTATTGTTTCACAGCTTGCCGTCTTTATCTTTGCACCTCCAGCGCTTTATGCACATTTTTGTCACATATTGATTTCATTACCTTTGCACGCCTCCCGCCGTTGAATAGAAGAGGTGTACGAAAGGAAATTCCCCCTTTCTTTTCTGTCTGTTAAATGATCTCAAGGCTTCTTTCCTACCTTCGCTCCTCTCGAACAGTGACCACACTCAGTGGACTGTTTTTTTTTTTTTTGTTTTTGGTTTTTTTAAGTGGGGTGGAATCTGCAGAAAGTGATTGACTAAAACTCACTGCTTTTGAATGCGTGAAACTGCATGATGACAATAAGCATTGAAGCCTATCGCTGTGCAGTGGGACAGTTTGCACACATTTTTCCAGCTTTGCTGCATAAGAAAATGATGAAAAGAAGAAAGGTCAATGTGAAAATGAATTGTCAGTGGGTGACGTGTGTAGCGGTCTGGACATTGCAGTGTGTTTTGTGTCTGCATTATGCTGTCAGCTCTCATCCTGTTCGCTGCCCCTTTCTGTGTGTTCATGACCCTCTGTGTGGATGGATACGGACAGGTACGTGCAAATCATCATGAGTATGATGTCTTGCCTCTGATTACCCCAACGAATGTGTATTGTGCTATTGAGCAGAAAGATATCCAACTCTCACCCCATGTCTTGACATTGTCCACAATGTCTTTTCTGCAGACTACATCCCTGACCTCTCTCCCCGGACCCAACCTGCGATTTCTGTTGCTGCTTTGTGGCGACATTGAATCCCAGCCTGGCCCCTCTGTTGAGGACTCTGTGAAAAGTCTGGAAGACAAACTGGATAGGCACACTTTAGGTCTAGAAGAAAACTGAACAAACTGATTGAAACTCTGGAAGCTGTCAATTTTCGAAGTAAGGAGCTTGAGGAAAAGTTCCAAGCACTTGAAGATTCCGTAAATACAAACTGTTCAGATATAAAAAGAAAAGTATCTTCTCTAGAAGTGGCTATCAGGCAAAATAATGAAAGTGTGAAAAGAATTGAAGAAGAACAAAAGGATATTGATTCTAGAGTGAAAAAGCTCGAGGGTGAAATTGAAAGACAAGAGCGTTACTCCAGAAGGTCAAACCTCCTGCTGCTGTATGGAATGGCAGAAGAAGCAGGCGAACTTTTTGACAGATGTGTTTCAAAGGTTGTAGACGCTTTTAGACGGCATTTTTTCCACACAAAAAGACTGGATAGAGACAGATTTTGAACGGGCACACCGATTAGGTCTAACATCATCCAGAAAGGATAGACCACGACCAATGATTATAAAGTTCCAGAGATGGAGAGATGCAATGCTGATCATAAGGGATAAGGAAGGGAAAAATCAGATGCGTTTGAACGGTTTGCGTATTGGGGCAGATCTGACAAAACAGCAGAGAGATACTGTGGCCCACTACAAAGAACAAGGAAAAAAACATTTTTTTACACCAAAGGGAAGTTGGTGGTCCAAGATTTCCGTGCACGCCCCAGTCATGATCATGGAATACATCAAGAATCCCACGCATCCCCCTCTGCCACTTCCTATGCACAGATGGCAGAAAGAGTACCAGAAGTCCAGGACAGTGCTCTCATGACTGTATGTGACCAGACTGTGGATGAGGGTCCAGTTGAAATGTCTACCAGCCCTCGAGAAGACCGACAGACTGAGCAGTCCTTTCGACACACCAGGTGACCCATGGCACACCACTTAGTCAGCAAGCACTCCCCAGGAACGAGAGGTTTTGGAAGAGGATCTCCACTTTCTAGTCAACAACAGTCCGTACGTTGTGGTGGGGGGAGGGACGGAAATGGAGGGAGGGGAAGGGGGAGGGCGAACAGAACTGGTAACACCTGTGCACAGAATTCACCCATACTAACCCGCAATCGCTCTGCTTCACAGCAGAGTACTCTGCCCCATGACTGGAACTTGGGTCATGCCAGATCTGTTCAGAACAAGGATTCTGAACGAATCAGTAGGGAGAAAACCAGTCAGAATAAATAGCGGTTAGGCCATGGCCCAGATCAAGTGGATATTACATTACATGCAGAAAACAGTCCTGAATGCGTTCTTAACTCTAATAGAGTCAATGAAAAATGTACAGAATCGTTTTTGTCATTTGTTACTTACAATGTTGAAGGTTTACATTCTGTCATGAATGAGCTTGATTTATCATCATTTGTATGTCAGTATGATTTTGTTTTTCTTGTTGAAACTTTTCTTCAGTCATTTTCTAGTTCATGTGTAAAATCTCATTTGTCGTTTGTGTCGCCGGGTGTGAAGGTGTCGGATAATGTTCATGGTCGTCTGTCAGGTGGGGTCATGTTTTGTTCGTAAAGAACTCATTGAATATGTACAACGTGTTGAAGTAGAATTTGATAATGTAATCGTATTAAAACTTTCACACAAGCTGTTAAGTACGTCTACAGACTGCTTGTTGGTTGGAAATGTATATTCCACCAGAGAATTCACCTTACTATGAGGAAACCGAAATTTACAATGGTGTTATGTTACTCGAAGATTTGTTGCTTGACTTAGTCAGAGATTATGGAGACATTCCCTTAATTATTTGTGGTGACCTAAATTCTAGAACAGGCTGTTCAAATGCTCAAAATAATGATCATGTTGACGTGATATATGAAATGAGAAGTGAAGATGAAGGGCATGAGAAAGATGACGATAACAAAAGATGTTCTAATGACTCTGTGGTTAATGCTTTTGGAAAGTTTCTTATTAGCATTTGTCAGGAATTCAATCTGTTGATATTGAATGGTCTGCAATCAGCAAATTTTCCATGCGGTTTTACATATATTTCACAAATGGGATGCAGTGTTGTAGACTACTTTATTGTTTCTAAAAATCTGTCACATAAATGCAAGGTCATGAACATTTTACCTATGATTGAATCAAAAACACTTAGCTGTTGATTTGTATATTGAATCCATGTCTGATGCTATCTCAGAAAAAAAGAAGCACCCAAACCTTATACACTCACAAGATATAAATGGGACGAACTAAAGAAAATCGAGTTTACAAATAAAATACAATGTGACTATGCTAAGAACTTACTACACCAAGCCATATCTTTGATTCAAAAATATAAATGAAGCACTTAGTAAGTTTAATGAATGCTTGTATTTTGCTGGCGAATGTATGAAGAAAACATCTGTTGTTGGAGACAAAAAACACCATGTTTGGTTTGATCAGGAATGTAGACATGAAAGGAAAATTGTTCGACAAATTTGAGAAAAATATGCAATGTACATATTCATAAAGACGATCTTACGTATACTCAAAAGAAAGCAGATCTTGACAGAGACAGAGAATTATATGCACATAAAAGAAGAGAATATAAAGAACTTCTTAGACTAAAGAAAAAAAAAATCGCATAGAGAGAAAATAGTCGATGATTTGCAAAATAAACTGAACAACCCAAAGAAATTTTGGAATACAATCCGTTCAGTACGTCCAAGATGTGGAATACAAACCACAATTAGTCTAGAAGAATGGTATAACCATTTCAAAGATGTGTTTAATTCTCTCTCCAATGATGTACCGGATATCCAAAATGGTGAATTTCATAGTTCAGTTACTGTTATTGATAGAGATTCTGAAGCTTTAAACGAGCCAATTTCAACAGAAGAGGTGAGGGATGCAGTTAAAGCATTGAAAATCAATAAGGCCCCTGGGCCAGATGGGTTAATTGGAGAATTCTTTAAGAATAGTAGAGGAAACTTTACCTTTTCTTACAACCTTCTTTAACTTTATTTTTGATCATGGTTGTTTCCAGATGAGTGGGTGTTTTTCAATTATACAGCCTTTGCATAAAAGGGAGACATAAATAGCACTGACAACTACAGAGGAATATCATTATTGAATATCTGTAGCAAGTTGTACAGTTTTATTCTGAATAAACGTATCACAAAGTGGATAGATGACAATAATATAATTGGGGAAGAACAAGCTGGTTTCAGAAAAGATCATAGTACCTTTGACCATATATTTACACTTTCAGCCATGATTCAGAAGCAATTATTACGACATAGAAAACTATATGTAGCCTTCATTGATTTTCGCAAAGCCTTTGACTCTGTGTGTAGGGATAAGCTATGGAAGATACTGCATATGAATGGTTTAAATGGTAAACTGTTAAAAGCATTAAAAAGTATGTATAATACTGTGATGGCAAAAGTGCGTACTGGAGGTGACCTGACTGAGGCCTTTTTGTGTCCACGGGGTTTGAAACAAGGGGAGGTGTGTTCACCAGTTTTGTTTTCACTGTTTTATAAATGAACTAACAAAAGATATTATCAATAATGGAAAACATGGAATCCAATTGTCACCTGATTTTGTTGAATTGCTCATCTTACTTTTTGCAGATGATGTTGTACTATTTTCTGATAGTGTTATTGGTCTCCAAAAACCAGCTGAACATTTTAAGTACGACAGCAAAAAGACTCGATTTATCTGTTAATTTAGAGAAAAATCTAATGTGGTTGTTTTCCGAAATGGTGGATACTTGTCTTTATTTGAGAAATGGTCTTTTGATGGAGAAGAACTAGTTACTGTCAATATGTATAAATACCTGGGTGTATATCTTTCAACAAGGCTTACCTTTTCTCACACACTTAATGACCTTGCAAATCGCGCTAGAAAAGGCATCTTAGCTATAATCAAAGTTCTCTGGACTGTAGGTGAACATTCACCACAGTTTTTTTTTTTTTTCAAGATGTTCGATTGCCAAATACAGCCAATATTGACATATGGGTCAGAAATTTGGGGACTATCAATTGACCAAGAGCCCATCGAAAGAATTCATCTATGTGCCCTAAAACGGTTTATGGGGGTTAGCCCAAAGTCACCAAGGCAACTGATATATGGAGAAACTGGTAGGCATCCTCTTTATGTAAACACTTATTTACGATGCATACGTTATTGGCTACGACTTGTTGCTATGGAAGAGTCTAGATATCCCAAAAAAAAGCTTACAATATGTTATTATCATTGCAAAATCAGAATTATGTCACATGGGCTTGTCGTGTTAGAGATGTTTTTTATATAATTTGGCTATGGAATAGTTTGGGAAGCTCAAGGTGTGGGAAGCGTAAAATTATTTCTATCAGAATTTAAACTTAGACTTATTGACTCATTTAAACAAGATTGGCATGCTGCACTGGAGACCCATATTTTTTTTGATGTATACTCAACTTTTGGTTCTACATTTTCTCCAAAAGTATATTTGTTTAAGCTTAAAAATGTGTATCTGCGAAAATGTCTTGCAAGATTTCGAATTGGTATGTCTCTTTAAAACACAGCTACTTGCAATATAAATCATCTCTAAACAACCGTAACAACAATTGTCCATTTTGTTTAAATGCTCTTGAAACTGAAGTTCATTTCTTTTCATATGCCCGAAATTCTCTGTTTGTGTATAAGGCGCTGAGTTTGAGAAACCAATGTCTTAATATTTTGTAATTAATCTAATGTGTTCTCCCTCTCTCTATCTCTCGCTCTCTCTCTCTCTCTCTCTCTCTCTCTCTCTCTCTCTCTGTCTGTCTCGCACACACACATACAAACACACACACACACTCGCACACACGCACACACACACACACATGTTCTTGGTATATGACTTTAACGACTGCCAGAAGTACCGGGCCATCAGTTTAAATCAACCACCCTGCTAGATGTACGCTAAAGACCCTCCTAGTCAAGTCCCAGGGGAAGATGCAAGAAATCCTTGTGGAAGAGCAGGCAGAATTCAGTCCCAGAAAAAGAGGCCGTATCTGGAGTATCTAAACATCAGACCGTTGATAGAGAGTCTGATGACCTGATACGTGCTACAAGCTCATAGATTTCAAAACCGCGTTTGACCATGTCTGGCATTTGGACTCGTGTTGAATACTGAGGCGTTCAACCATATTAGTTCTATCCAAATTGCCAGAACTCAGGGACGTATAAAGAGCAGGACAGCTGAGCAACAGTCTCACGGACGTCGCAAAACAGCTGCACCAGCTTTCAGAGGAAGCCTTTCCGTATTATACTCTGTTCAGTAAGTATGAGGATGATAAACGGGGGAATCGCTTCAGGATTAAAACACTGTCTTATCTACTGGAGCGCGACCTCTTTGCTGTCTATATTTTGCTAGTAACATCGAACTGTTGGGTTGGAGCCAGATAAGACTTAAGGAAATTCACCGTGATACAGAAGAATAGGGCAACAGACGGAACGGAAATCAGTTCAGTGGTTTATTTACTGTCTTTTCATCGCCAGATGATATTAGACACTTTTATCAAAACAAAACAAAAACTCCACACTTAACTCCACATTAGTACTGACACTTTTATCAAAACAAAACAAAAACTCTACACTTAACTCCACATTAGTACTTTTAAACCCATATCTGATATATGCATATTTGCGTAAGTGAAATACCCTAGTGGTGCACACAAAATTGTTGATCTTTACAAAAAATTTTGCAGCTTGTGACAGCGAAGTAACCATGGCAATTTCAGCAACATATGAACCATATCAGACAGTACTGACATTATCAAAGTTATTCATCTGAATACCTTTCTCCTGATAGAGCGAGGTCAACACTGAGCATTCAAAATAAAGATGATGCACAGAAATGTTTTCTCTGTGGACACAAGTAATACCGTGCGAATATTTAGCGTGCCAAGTATTCAGCCTTAATTCATGAATTAATCTAACAATGTGCCTTGGGCACGGAATGGAAATCAGCTCAGGAAAAAAAGGAAAATGTGTATCATCAGTCCCAGACGACAGCGATCCTTAACGTGCTGAGCCGTCAGATACTGGAAGAAGTGGTCCACTTCAAGTGCGTGTAGTGCATCTGAGTTCTGAGTGACCAGTATGGTGGTTCCAACAAAGGACGTGAACACGATGCTGGGCCCGGTCACATTTGCGAGAATAAGACTTGCGACACCACGTCTGTCAACATTACACTGAAGATAAAACTCAAGAGATCACTAAGGGTGTCCATCCTTCTGCGTGAATTCACGAGCGGGATGTAGACTACAGACGGAGATGGAAAAAAAAAAGAGTTTGAGAAGAAAATCATCAGCTTCTTTAGGTCTGATACAGAATGAATCTTTTATTTTAACGTGTTTTCACTATGACTGGTGACATTACAAGTCTGACACAAGGTACATACAACAAATGCTTGTGGTTAGGCAGTGACGACTCTGTGTGTACACTGGCAATCATCAGACACTGCAAGATCGCCTGACACTGCCCATTATCACATCGACACTCTCCATGAGCAGAATGGCGTGTAGATGTCCTGAAAACAAAGTAAACAGCCCTCAGCAAACAATGCCAGGAGGTAAACTGATGGCAAGGCCTCCGCTTTGTTGCACATGACTAAAAAGAAAAAAGGAAAAAAAAAAAAAGAAAAGAGAAATTGAAAAAAGGAGGCTGCTGCGGAGATCCTTGACTGCTCCGTACATGACGTTACCCCCTTCGACCTGATGTGTCATGGAACGGTGATGATGAAACGAAATGAAAGATGGGGGGGGGGGGGGGGGGGGAGACAATGACAGTGCTGACGACGACAGACCGGGTGATGGTGACGATGTTGGAACGGGTGGCTGCGTGCAGGGCCGCCATCAAGATGCAGACAGGGGGAGACGTGACGGACCTGCAGCTGCTGATGATGGAGACCCGAATCCTGTCCCAGCAGCCCAAGAGT
>JADBJO010015120.1:0-17500 GCA_016801955.1 Conus betulinus
AGGCTCAAAGATGTCCCTTACATTTTATACTGTTTGCGTAATATTTTTAGTTTTCAACAACTTTTTTCCTCTCCATACTTTCGTTTTGTTTAATTCTTCTACCTTTCGCTGGCTGCTTTGGGGGTGCTGTTGGATTCTTTTTCGAACCCTTGGCGGTCGGAACACCACAGAATTATGGACTGTGGTGTGTCTCTATCTGACGCCAAGAGCACAGACACAATCAGCCGTGTCTCCCTGATGAGTCCGATCCAGCGGACGAAAGGCCTCGGAGCAGGCGATACATATAGATCTGTCTTCGAGAGGGATTGCGATAGTTTCCTCCTAGTGAAGGGTTTTCATATTTATGATATACATTTTCCAATTTACTTCATCTTAATTTTTTTTTTTCTCCTCTCAATTTCAAATCTTTGCCAAGTCATTATTATAATGATGGAAGAATTGTTAACCTGAAGAGGTCGAAATGCATCGTGTCTTGTCCTGTACTTTGTTTGTCAATGTCCTTGGCAGCAAACTAACCCCACTCTTTTCTAGATTTATACCTAGCCCGATCGCGATTTTTTTTTTTTTTTTTTTTTTTTTTTTGTCGTCTGCTATATTTTCCAAAGTAGTTGCTGATTTGGGCCTACTCCTTACAAAGCCTAGCCTAGCACAGTCTAGATGTTTGTATAGATATGTCATCTTCCTTTCAAAGCCGTACAATGACATTTTTCTCTTTATTTATATTCATTTATTCTTCTTTGATTCTTTTGTTTCAATATTCTTCATCAGCAAAATTTTTGTACATGATTTTTGAGCCTATGGCTGAGATTGAGGTCGACCTTGGCCAGTAACCTTGCACTATGCAAATTAAAAGCCTTAGCCAATGAGATGTCAGTGAACCTTGAACCTTGATCTAACAATCTGGATGGTAATTTTGGTGCTGTCTTGGAACTGTGTTACAGTTACATGGTTGGTGGTGGATTTTTTTTTTTTTGGAATTTAAATTTACTATTATGTCTTTAAAGATCTTTACTGCTATAATTGATAAATAGTTAGAACTCAGCCTCTCAAAGATTATTCAAAGGCTGTTTTTCCCCTTTCTCTAAGGTTGTTTATTCCACTTCCTGTTCCACTTTGTTTTTATCACGTGACTGAAGCAGCCTCATGGCTAATTCTGCGGTGTTGTTACGACTGATCTTGATCTTGACTTTTTTTATGCTGCTACATCCAGTAGTCTGGCACTAGCGCAGCGGTCGGTATTACTGACAGGTGCATAGCATAGCATAGCATGATAAGACATAAGACATGGCCCTCAATTTGAGTTTTTTGTGTGTGTAGTTGCTAGTTTCGTTTTTTAACCCGAGGATACCTTGGGTTTTGTGTCAACTACTTTTCTTAGTTTTGGTTCTCCGAAATTTATGGAGAAGATATACTTTCTCAGAGATTTATCTAATTGATTCTTAAAGGCATTTAATACAACAAGTTAACTTGCTGGGTGCATTTCTGTGGTCGGCGTTGACATCAGCTCTGGACATCTGCCCAGCATCTTTTGAGTCCAAGCTTGATTCTGGATGCATGTGAGCACAGACTGGTCCTCGGTTTGTGCTCACGTTCGAGGGGAGTGGGAAGATCGTGGTAATTTGTTTGTGGCATCTTTCTTTTGCGTTGACTAATTCATGTCAGAAAAAAGTCTTTTTTTTTTTTTTTTTTTAGTCTGATACAAAGTAGACTCAATTGTGTAAGTGGTGTGAAAGCAGTAGACCCGGATAATACCGTGTCAATGTGTTGTAAGTATTCCTTTTATTACTTGTTATACTTGTGTTGATGCTTGTGAGTGTGTGTCGTGTGTGTGCTGTGAAGCTGAAAGTTGTGGAGGAGTGGGCTATGGGGAAATGGTTTGTCAAGACCAGTCAAGGAAATTATATGATGCTCTTTGTCAAGGTCTTTGTCAGGATCTGTCAAGACACATGGGTATTTTACAGGTTCATGGGTCACAGTTTAACCCATCTATGAACGACCACTGCCATGGGTCTGCAGCTGCTTCTTCACTGGCAAGCCAGCTATCCCAGGACTAGGACCTCTCCCCCCCCCCCCCCCCCCCCCCCCCCCTCTTCAGAGGAGGGCCACTCCTCATCCGCCACCTGGGGAACGCGCCTGGACAGGATGGTCGCCCAATACTGAAATCATGTCAGCATAGCCTATGGTTTTTTTGTTGTTTGGTTTGTTTTTTTTGGGGGGGGGGTTGTTGCCAAGATTTTTTTCAGCCCAGGTTTGTTTTGTTTTTTTTAATTTGTTGTTTGTTTGTTTGTTTTGCATTTTCATCTTTCTCTCATAAACCACTGTCTACACGGTCTCATTATACAAAACATTTTATTTTCACCAATAAACCAGTTCATCATTTTCTAGGGGAAACAACAGTCAACTTTCTAGGTGTTTTTTTTTTCCCCCTAATATTAGGATCTATTTACACACTTACATCCCCTTTTCATCACATTTCTCATTATCATCATTTCTAGGTGAAACAAAATCATTCAATATCACTTACACACATATTCATTCTCTTCTCGTATATCATTCTCTTTTCCTTTTCACAAAAAAAAAAAAAAAAAAAAAGTATAAAAACATTCCTCTTCCTTTTTCGTAATCCATTTCATCATATTGTGTGTAAACAAGACTGACAGAGGAGATCTGCTTTGGACCTCAAATACAATCTATTACATACTTATTGCACTCCCTTTTCAGTTTTCAAGCAATCATTTTCATCATTAAAAGAGACCAATTTCCCACATATTGTAATGACTGAAAAAAACAAACACACACCACAAATGCCTTATTGCACAACTTTCATTTCTCTGCAAATTTTTTGTTCCCATGATATCCTTTCTTCTCTCATTCTTTACACATCATCTATCTAAAGTATCTCTCAGTCACATCAATGGCACCCAACTATATCATTGCACAAGTAAATGAAACCCAATGAAAATATATTGATTCAAGAATAAGTAAATAAATAAGTAAATGAAAAATAAATGAACAAAATAAATACAGCGCCCTAAATGGCATCTCTACAACAAACTGGATGTGAACCTTATTCTTGACTGTAAAAAAAGATCAACTGCTTTTGATTCATACAAAAATCCATTTACATACATATCTCATTCCCTTTTCAGTTATAGTTCTCATTATTTCTGGGTTAAAAAAAATCAGCATGCTTAGACAACATTCAAGTAATCATTTTTCTTAATTTAAAACAAGTCAATTTCCATATATCGTATAAAAAGAAAAAAAAAAGGCCTTAGTGCATTACATTATTCTCTATACATGATATGTTTTCTTCACTCATTAATTGCACATCATCTGAAGCATCTCTCAGTCACGTCAATGGCACAAAACTATTTTATCATATTACTGATTTAAAAAACATCAACACATAATCCGATAAGAGTGCAACAAATACATCCAGTATAGTAACTTGCCTGAGTTATTTCACTACTATGTAAATAAAGTTCAATGAAATATATCTGGTTTCAGAATGAATAAAATTAATGAAAAAATGAATACATAAATCAAATTCAGCGCCCTAGTGGCATCTAACACTGCAGGATACGCATCAACTGCCACCCCCACAGTGTTTACAATAGCACTATCCTAGCCTACAAGTATGGAGTAAAACATGGGTCAGTGTACTAATATTTACAAGAAGTAATGTACAAATCCATTCAAATGATTAAGAAATATCTATCACAGTATCAGTCAGTTCTCGACGACACTACATCGTCGTCATCTACAGACTGTTCATCACTTGTCAGAGGTGTCCATATCATCGTCATCATCACACAAAGTGTCCCAGTTCCCTCCTTCACACTCATTCCACCATACCTTCCCCAGGAAGGCAAACGTCCTGTAGTAATGAGCTTTGCGCTTCACCATAGAAGCAGCCCTAGTCATGTCCACATTATTACAGTAGGCTCTCTTTTGTGAGACCAGCTCCATGCAGGAGCAGGAGGTGCGTCCGGAAGGGAACTTTTTGGTACAACAGAAGATCCCTTCCGGACACAATCACACTCAGCCTCACAGATTCCTCCCACACACTGGCATCCACTCTGGGCCGCTGAGCTCTTTATGTCCATGAGCTCGAGGAGGTCAGCTACACCGTTCCTGTAGATGGGAGCGCCTTCATCTTCCAGCCCTGGATCCAGAAGGAGGCGACGCCGCTGCAACTTCACCTTTGGAAGCTTGTACCGAGTGTCTTTTTCTTCACTCAGGGCCTCTGTCCCAACATGGAAGGGGCTATAGTCCATGCCTGCAACAAACAAGTACCCTGAGTTCATTTTCGTGTTTCATTCCACTGTAATGAAGTAATTGTGTTTTGCTCTCTTACATTTCCCTTTAATTCCCAAGGTAGAAGAATCACGTAATAAACTAGGTTATGAAATCCTTACTTGCTTGTAGATTAGAAACAGTGTAAACGCATTCAAGCTAATAATTCAAATAGCGAGTTCAGTTGTTTCGCCTGTAATTTCTTTTAAATCAAAACTTTTCCACTATTTCTGGACAGAATGCAACAGTGAAATAAGACTGTCTTTAGGTGGGTGGGGGGGGGGGAAGAAAATCAGTCTTATCTTCTGCAGTGAACTCTGGGGAACACAGAGCTTATAAACATCCAGCTCTAAAGCGGCCATGTGTGCCACCTGATTGAAAAGAGGACTCGGGCCAAGGGAAAAGAAAGGCAGACTGGGGGTGTACTGTGTACATCAAACATCCAGCTTTAAAGCTGCTGTGTGTGCACAGCCTGGCTCAGAAGAGGGCTAGGGCCTACGTACAGTGGGGCGGACCAAAGATGTATTGTATTACTTCATTGTCACAACAGATTTCTCTGTGGAAAATTTAGGATGCTTTCCCATGGGAGAGTGTATCGTTGAAGTACGATACTGGGTTTTGGGGTTTTGTTGTGGTTTTTGTTTTCTTGGTGTTTATAATGCAAAAGTTTCGCTTTCCCTATCAAAGTGAATTTCCTTCAGAAATTAGCTACGGCTGCTCCCTTCATGCTGTAGTTTTGGTGTGTGTGTGCGAAGTGCACATCACAGTTTCACTGAAAGGGCATTTTTGTGGAACATGTAGCATGTTAAAATTTTAATTGGGGGGGAGGGCGGGGGGGTGAGGGGGGTTGACAGTATGTTATGATAGCATTCTATGGTGTACAATGTTTCTTTCTAACAAATAAAACTGCTGACACATGAATTACAAATTCCAGCATCAACAATATACCATTTGAAGTACAGGTGCAGAATAATAGATATGTAAAAACATTAAGACGGAAAAAAAACACATCACATGTCATTAATAAAAGACAGGCTTAACAAAATAAAAACTGACATACAAAAATGACATAATCAACAAAATAAAAAGTAATAAACAAGAACATAAACAAATAACATAACATTACCAATACTACTTATGTACAACATTCAGATTATGATGATCAGCAATGCAGAATGAAGAAGCATACATGTATCTACACATGAACCACAACACACCACCAACCATCATCAATATGAATGAACCAGACAGTGACGGAATGTTCTGCGTTCAGCCAATCCACTATACTCATCAAACAAGCTGCTGAAAGAAGCAGGAGCCGGGGGGTTAAGGGAAATATATCGAACCAACACATCCTGAATCATAGCTAAGATTGTTTCAACATGAGGTGACTGGAGGCTGAAACTGAAGCAAATTTTAAATAAAAAAGTTACTGGTTCCACTGGACAATACAGACAGATTACAGAACAATCCTGTAATATGTTTGTCTAGCTTGTTCAGTATAACAGTAACTTTTCTTTTTTTTTTTATTGCTAAGATTTTTAAACGTTGCTGATTTTTGTGTGTGTTATAGAGATATCAATTTCTATAAAGTTGTACTTTTTATTTTACTTGATGATTATTTTTCTTCTCATCATATTTTGAGTTCACATGAGTATTTGTATACAAATGATTCATAAGGCTGATGTCATCTTCACCTGACATTGATGATTATTGGAATTATTTGCTGATTATTGGTGTTTTTGTCTTTGTATATTTTGGGTTTATATATCAACAATCGTTACAGTCATTACACATGATCACAGACAGGGGTTTCCTGATAACCACCCTCCCATCCTTTCCTTCCTCCTTCCCCTCCCCTTTGGCTGATAGCCAAATCCTACAAAAAACCCTAAAAGGCCTCGCAAGACATATCCATACACATACAACCACCCCTGTTCACTTTCCTTCCCCCTCCCCTCCCAATCAAAAAAATGTCTTGAGGAGCTACCCCTCCATTCCCTTGCCACTCATATTCCATCATTTGCTCACAAGAGTCCCCCCCCCCCCCCCCCCCCCCCTGCCTCAACACCACTCATCATCCCACTACCCACCCTCTTCTCCCTTCTATCATCCCCTCCTGCTTTTTTCTTTTTTTTTCTTTTTTTTTTTTGGTGTGTGTGCACTTCAAACTGGAAAAATGAGAAATCACTTTTACTGACACTTTGCAGTAGTGTTTTATACTTCATACAGTTTCCTTCCAGTGCTGCACTTTGCAGCAAGTGTTACACTTCATAACAGTTATCTTTCTAGTGCTGCACTTTGCAGCCAGCGTGTTACACGTGTTTCATACAGTTATCTTTCTAGTGCTGCACTTGCAGCAATGTTACACTTCATACAGTTATTTCTAGCGCTGCACTTGCAGCAAGTGTTACATTTCATACAGTTATCTTTCTAAGGCAGCACTTTGCAGCAAGTGTTATACTTTATACAGTTATCTTTCTAGCACTGCACTTGCAGCAAGTGTTATACTCGTACAATTCTCTTTCTTGTGCTGTATGACAAAACTGTGGACTTTTGAAGTTTGATGATTTTGATCAGCTTGTTTGAAAAACAGGGACCTAGTCATTTTAGGAAGAAGAGTTATTAGTTCCACAAGACAATTCAGACAGATACAGGACAACAACACGATTCAGTTCGACCCCGTAGGTCTTCTTCAGGCAAGACAAAGAACATTTAGGAGAATGAAAACAAGAACAAGCAACAACATTATCTTCTGATGTTTGGCACAAAATGGGTGTCGAAGAGAAATTGTTCCTCGTTCTTCATTTTTCATCGTCCTAATTCTTTTTTTTGTTTTTCCTGAAGAAACCTAGGAGGTCGAAATGCATTGTGTTTTGTCCTGAATCTGTTAGTCTGGATTGTCTTGTGGAAACAAAGAACTTTTCTTTTTAAATTTGCTTCAATTGCCGCTGTCAGTCACTTCGCTTTGAAGGAAACTTAAAAAGAAAAACAAAAAAACAACAACAAACAAAAAACATAGGACAAAAACACTGGGTCTCCACATGGAAATTTGTGTGGTTTTTAACAATCCAAAATAGACTGGCTGTCAATATTTTTTTGTGTATATGACTGTTGCCTAACCTATCCACTGGCACATGCCAAAGATAAAACCATCCATTTACTGTAACATGGCAAAAATTGAGCAAAAAAATTTCATTTTTCTTAATGCACATGCAAACTGCAATCAAAAAGAAATGGCATACGGGCAAAAAATGGGACCATTTAATTGCATACAGGCCTTTCTTGTGTGTATCATAAGCACATTGACAGCATTGATTTGAAAAAAAAACAAGTATGGGTCTGCTCTTTCCTTTCACATGCGGAATATAAGCAATTCTCATTCTGAAGGCAATGAATCAGTGATATGTGAAGGATTCCACACTGAATGTGTAAAATGTGACTGAAAAAAACATTACTCTTGTCTTAAAAAAAAAATCCCCAACTCTTCCAAAGCATGACCTTCGATGATTTCCTGACCAGCTTTGGTTTAAACCATGCTTTCCGTTTCCAATTTCAATTCAGTACAGTTATGGGAGTAGGGGGAACCTTACATTGCTGACTCAAGAGTTTCAAACCCATTACCAAGGGTTTAGAAACTTTAGTCATATAATTTGCCTTAAATTTAAAAGTAATTGTCCTGCAACCCAAACTAAGCATATCAGGTGCAATTACATTCTTTGCCTAAATTTTGCGTTCCCTCACAGATGTTACACGTGTCATTCACTGAAAAGGGCATTTTGTGGAATATGTAGTCATTACCCAATTCAATATTTTTCGGTCACCTTTAACAGTACGTTAGAACCTGATAGAATCGCTATGTGTACACTATTTCTTCTTAACAAATAAACTGCTGACATGAATTACAAATTCCTGCCTCAACAATACCATTTAAGTACAGATGCAGAACATTCGATTATGCATATTTTACATAAGACAGAAAAAACATATCAAACAAGTCACTAATAAAAGACAGAATCAAAAAATCAAAAATTGATAAACGACAGAATCAACAAATGAAAAATAATAACGAGAAGATAAACAAATAACATAACATTATCAATATCCTTTATGCACAACACTCCAATTAAGACAATCAGCAATATAGGGGTGAAGAAGCGTACACGTATCTACACACAAACACAACAACACCAACCATCATCGATATGAATGAAGCAGACAGTGACTGATGTGTTTGCAGTTCAGCCAATCCACGACACTCATCAAAAATGCTGTTGAATGGAGCCAGGGAGGGGGGTTGGGGGGGGGGGGTGGGGGGGGGGGGGGGGCCAAGGGGGGGAATATATCGAACCAATGCATCTTGATTCATTGCTAGGAATCTTTTAGAGTTGACAAAGGCAGAAAAAGGAATTGAACCCAATTTCATAAACCCAAAAGTTACCTGGTTCCATGGACAAACTAGACAAACAGATTACAGGACATCTGGGACAAACAGATTACAGTACAATCTGGACAAACAAGTTACAGGACAATCCTGTGATCTGTTTGCATAGTTTGTCCGGCAGAACCAGTAACTTTTCTTTTTAAAAACTGTCTAAGATTTTTAATCTTGTGTTTTTTCTTTTACAATAAGGTTGTACTTTGATTTCCTTTGATGAGCATGGGTCTCAGATCATCTTGTGATGAAAAGACGTTTAAATAAAACTACTGAAACTGATGAGCATTCTTTATCTTTATCTTTATTGCATTTTATCTGGAAAACAAGAATAACTTTTACTGACAACTTGGAGCAAGCTCTATACTTCATGCACTTCTTTTTCTACCATCGTATGAACCACAACTGTATGTTTCTTCAAAAACACAATTCTGGACTTCTGAAGTTTGATGATTTGTGATCTGCTGGTTTGAAAAAAACACTGGGATTCAATATTGGAAACCTAGTTTTTAACTATCCAAAATAGACTAATTGTCAATATTTTTTTGAGTATATGACTGTTTCTAACCCCACAATATGACACTGCGCCAAAGATAAACCATTCATTTATTGTATCATGCATAAATTGAGCAAAGAATTTTTTTCTCTTAATGCACATGGAAGCTGCAATCAAAGAGAAATTACACGGGCAACAAATGGGACCCATTTTAACTAACTGCATACAGGTCTTTCTTGTGCGTCATAAACAGTGTGTTTTTCTTCTGACAGCATTGATTTCAATGACAAGTATGGTCTGCTCTTTCCTTTCACATGCAGAATATAAGCACTTCTCATTCTGAAAGGCAATTGAATCAGTGACATGTGAGGATTCCACACTGAATGTGTAATGGTGACTGAAAAAAAACATTACTCTTGTCTTACAAAAAAAAAATTCCCAACTCTAACAAAGCATGACCTTCGATGATTTCCTGAAAGCTTTGGTTTTCACAACCATGCTTCCAATGTTCAATTCAGATTCTGTTAGCTGTTTGATCTATCTTTCTCTCAATTTCTTTTCTTTAAGTTTTCTCCCCTTACCTTTTTTTTTTTTTCTTCCCTCAGTCTAAAGGTCATGGGTGCAAATCACAGTTATGGGAGCAGGGGGAACCTTACACTGGCTGCTCAAGGGTAAGGTCAGTGGTTCGAAAACCATAAGAGGGTTTAGAAACAGTCATATAACTTGCCTTAAATATAAAAGTAATGGTCTGCAAACCCAAACTAAGCGCATCAGTGCAATTACATTCTTTGCCTAAGTTTGCGCACACTACTGATGGGACATGTGTCATTCACTGAAAGGGCATTTTGTGGAACATGTAGCATTAACAATTCAATATTTTCAGGTCAAGGTGTACAATATTTCTTTGTAACAAAATAAACTGCCAACATGAATTACAAAATTCCTGCCTCAACAATACAATTTAAAGTACAGATGCAGAACAATAGTTTATGCAAAGACATTAAGACAGAAAAAACATATCAACAAGTCACTATAAAAGACAGAATCAACAAATCAAAAAATGATAAACGACAGAATCAACAAAATGAAAAAATAATAAATGAGAAGAAAAACAAATAACATAACATTATCAATATCCTTTATGCACAACACTCAGATTAAGATGATCAGCAATGTAGGGTGAAGAAGCATACATGTATCTACACACAAACCACAACACCAATCATCATTGATATGAATGGACAGACAGTGACTGAATGTTTTGTCATTCAGCCAGTCCACTACACATCATCAAAAAAGCTGTTGAATGGAGCCGGGGAGGGGAGGGGGGGGGGTGGGGGGGGGAGATATATCGAACCAACCAATGCATCCTTGATTCATTGCTAGGAATGCTTCAGAGTTGACGAAGGCAGAAATTGAACCCAATTTCAAAAAAGAAAATTTACTGGTTCCAATGGACAAACTAGACAAACAGATTACAGGACAATCTGGACACACTACTAGATAAACAGATTACAGGACAATCTGGACAAACTAGACAAACAGATTACAGTACAATCTGGACAAAAACAGATTACAGGACAATCCTGTGATCTGTTTGTCTAGTTTGTCCGGTAGAACCAGTAACTTCTCTTTTAAAAACTGCTAAGATTTTTAATCTTGTTGATTTCTTTTACGTGTATAGAGATATTAATTTCCAAAAAGGTTGTACTTTGATTTCCTTTGATGAGCATGTTCTTTATCTTAATTGCATTTTATCTGGAAAACAAGAATAACTTTTACTGACACTTTGGAGCAAGAGCTATACTTCACGCACTTCTTTTTCTACCATAACTGTATGTTTCTTCAAAACACCAATTCTGGACTTTTGAAGTTTTGATGATTTGTGATCTGCTGCTTTGAAAACACTGGGATTCAATATTGGAAACCTAGTTTTTTAACTATCCAAAATAGACTGGTTGTCAACATTTTTGGTGTATATGACTGTTTCTAACCCCATAATATGGCACTGCGCCAAAGATAAAATCATTCATTTACTGCATCATGCATAAATTGAACAAAGAATTTTTTCTCTTAATGCACATGGAAGCTGCAATCAAAGAGAAATTACACTGGCAATAAGTGGGATCATTTAACTGCATACAGGTCATAAAGTGGGATCATTTAACTGCATACAAGTCTTTCTTGTGCGTCATAAACAGTGTTGTTTTCTTTCTGACAGCATTGATTTGAATGACAAGTATGGGTGTGCTCTTTCCTTTCACATGCGAATATAAGCAATTCTCATTCTGAAAGGCAATTGAATCAGTGACATGTGAAGGATTCCACACTGAATGAGTAAATGTGACTGAAAAAAAAACATTACTCTTGTCTTAAAAAAAAAATTCCCAACTCTTCCAAGAATGACCTTCGATGATTTCCTGAAAGCTTGGTTTACAAACCATGCTTTCCAACGTTCAATTCAGATTCTGTTAGCTGTTTGATCTTATCTTTCTCTCAACTTTCTGTCTTTAGTTTTCTCTCCTTCCCTTTTCTTTTTTTCTTCCCTCAGTCTAAAGGTCATGGGTGCAAATCACAGTTATGGGAGCAGGGGGGAACCTTACATTGGCTGCCTCAAGGGTAAGGTCAGTGGTTCGAAACCCATAAGAGGGTTTAGAAACAGTCATATAACTTGCCTTAAATATAAAGTAATGGTCTGCAACCCAAACTAAGCATTTCAGGTACAATTACTTTATTTGCCTTAATGGTCATCAACCCAAAGCAGAGAGGTGCAGTTAAATTATTGCTTGAAATTCAAAGGTAATTGTCTCCAACCCAAACAAAGCATACTAGGTGCAGTTATATTATTTACCTTAAATCTAAGGGTAATGGTCTCCAACCCAAACTAAGCATAAGAGGTGCTGTTACATTATTTCCCTTACATTGAAAGATGTTATTTTATATTATTTGCCTTAAATCTAAAGGTAATGGTCTCCAACCCAAACAAAAACATATGAGGAGTTACATTAGTTGCTTTGCAAGAGTCATAGATTCGAAAATCAGTGATGAGTGAAGAATGCAGCCATTTATTTTCCTAACATTAAGAGTCAAGGATTCAAACCTAGCAGTAACTGAGAATGCAGTCATCTTACATTCCTTAAAGTGAAGAGTTTCTGGATTCAATCCCCCAGCAAGGAATGAAGGGTGACCTTACACTGCTTTCATTAAAAACATAGGTTATGGACAGTAAACAAGTGGGGTAACTTTTGCTCCCATAAGGAAACCTAACACAGAGTAACTTTTATTCAAGTTTAAAAGACTGACACAGTCTTTTAAACTTGAATAAAGTCAGACAAACACATAGACGGAAAATCTAATAGTGGGGGGAAAAACAAGCGCAGGCCAACAACTCAAACTGTCTTCATAGTAATGACTTGGCAAATATTTGTCTGAAGGAGGGGGGGGGGGGGGGGGGGGGGGGGGGGGGGGGTTTGAAGATGGAGAAACTGATGAACATAAAATTAAGAAATATATTGCAGATATGAAAAACTCTTCACTAGCTCCATAAGGGAACCATCATAATCCCTTTTGAAGGCAGATATATTTGTATATCTGTTTCTGCCTTCAAAAGGGATTACGATTATATATATATATGTGTGTGTGTGTGTGTGTGGTGTGTGAGAGAGAGAGTGTGTGTGTGTACACGCAAGTTACATATCATCACATGTCTCGTCAGTATGTATACACACACATCAAATACAACTACATATCTCCCCTGTGTGTATACACCCGCCTCAACATCTCAAACTCTCCTCTTCATGCATGCACAATTGTCAAATAGATGGACAAGCAATAAAGACCTGGCAACTTATGTCAGCATTCGGTACAAAATGAAAAACTTATATCAAAATCATTGGCACCTACCTGGATACATCAAAAATGGAGACTGGTTTGATTGTAAAAATTTGTGACTTACAATTACAGGTTTTCTTTTCTCTGTGTGTGTGTCTGTGTGTGCATGTGTGTGTTGAATTTAGTTTGATTTAAAGAAAATTTATATACATTGCATATAAATCTTTCATTCAAACATGAAAACATCATATATTTAATTCATAACATAGTGAAATCATGAATTATGACAAAAATTTATATGTTATCAAACCATAATACTAAGATCATAACAAAAGTTAACTACCACATAAACATGCATAGTGACACCGACATTATAAATTAAACATAATGGAAAAACTGCCACTAAAATGGCTATAAATGCTTCTATGGTGACTGAAATCCATGGTGCTGCAAGTCAATTAAACTCACTTTTAACACAAAGCCCCAGTAACAGTGTCATATCGATTATTTAGTAAAAGCGATGTGTGCGCGCGCGCGTGCCTGCGTATTTATGTGTGCGTATGTGTGTGCGTGTGTGTGTGTGTGTGCTCGATGTCTGTTCTAAAATCAGTTTCAGTTTCATCAAAGAAGCGTCACTGCGTGCGGACTAGTCCATTTACGCTACACCACATCCACTAAGTTTTGAGACCACACTATGCATGATTTTAAGCTGATGGATAAATGAATTAACAACTAAGATGAGAGAATTGAAGAAGAGGGTCTCATGGCTATATGACTTAGCGGATGTCTGACCTACCCATAGCCCAATGTGCTGGTCAGACCTAAATGTATCAAGTGATGAGGGGGGGGGGGGGGGGGGGGGGGGGGAGCAGAAAAGCATATAATTTCTTTTCTTTTTTGGGTTTGTATAACCACCATGTACTGATTTGAACTTAATAATTTGTTTATTTTTCTTCTTGTTTGTTCGACTTAGTGCTTCAACCACTATCCTTTTCGTGTTTTTTGCTGTTTTACTAGCAAAGATACTTAAAAAAAATTCATTTAATGCAATGCTATTTAATTTTATATTTATTCTGTCATTGAAAATAGTGGCTCTGCTACAGTTTCAGACAGGCTAGAAGTTTTACTTTATTGAAAAATATTTTATAAGCTTGAAACATGTCTTTCCAAAATAGGTTTTTCTTGTACTGAGTAAACAGGCAATTCGGTCCAAGTTATCTAGTTTTTGTACGTTCTGGCATAAAAAAGTTACAATCCTTTTCCATTTATGATTCGTTATCTTTACATTCCTTATCCATCCTAATTTCAAGGCTTTCACGGAACAGTTTAAATCTGGAAATCCACTGCCTCCCGTACCTATTCTTTTCCATGCATCCATTGCTCCCTTACCTATTTTTTCCATGCAATCTTTTTACTAATTCTGTCTAGATTATTATCCATATGTACTTTAGACACAGAAGAGGCAATGCCTCCAAGAATTTGCCTGGTGGGTTCAGAAGTTTTTCAATAAGTACACAATTTGGGATAGTATCAATATTTTAAAAATTGCTATTCTAGTGTTGTTAGAACTCTTTTGAACTAAGCTCTGTATAAGTGGTTTATTTCTGAGAACTTTTCAGTAAATTCATATCTGTGCAGTGTGTAGCTCTGCTGTGAGCCATATTCCTAATATCTTTAAATTTCGAAGGATTCCATTCCATCCTGTGATGTGGCATGTTCTTCTTTGTTGACTTTCTTTCCCATCCTAGCCAAATAGATGGCTTTTCACAATTCATTTTCAAACCTGTTATCATTCCAAATTTATCCGTGATTTTTATAGTTTCTTCAAAAGTTAATTGATCTCTGTTTTGTAAAATTTGTGTGTCGTCAGCAAATTGTGCAATTTTATGTTCAGTATTTTCTACAAATATTCTCTTGATACTTTTGTTTTGTCTGATGTTTGCTAGAATTTCCACACGTAACACAAATGAATACAGCAAGATAGGATCACCCGGTCTACAACTCCTATTGATTTAAAACCAATCTGACGCTTGTCCATTTATCGTAACATGTGCCTTAGTGTTTCTATACAACGTTTCTATCAAGTTACAAATATTATCTCCAATCCAAAGGCCTTTAGTGCTTTGAACATAAATTCCAGTCAATGGTATCAAAAACTTTTTTTCACAAAGTCAACACATAACAGCAACCCTGGATGATTTTCTTTATTTGAATGGTATATTAAATCGTATACAAGTCTAATGCTGTCTCCTGTAAATCTTCCATGATAAATCCTGTTTGATTTTCACTGATTAGACTTGGCAGAACTGATTTTATTCTAGCTGCTACGCATGCTGACCCAATTTTGTATACAACATTCAATAATGTGATGGGTCGCCTGTTTTTTTTTTTTTTAATTTTTTTAAAAAATTATTATTATTATGTATTCCTTAGGTTTATCTGGTTTGGGAGACATACTATAATTCCTTCTTTCTGAATCACAGATAGTTCTTTTCTATCTAATCCTTCATTAAGTGACCTGACTACAAACAGCCCAATTTGTTTCCAGAAGAATTAAAAAAATTCACAAGTGAAAACCATCTTTTCCTGACTTGTATTCCTTTTCATGCTTTTAAATGCTGCGGCTGCTTCACATAGTATTATTTTCCCTTCCATAGTAACAGGAACTTTGTTGTTAAGTTTGGGAAGCTCTTCCACAAGCTCGTCATTGTTACATTCTTCCACATGACCTCTTTCCTACAACTGACATTAGGAGTTTATTCACTTCACTTACAAAATCTTTAGGGTTTGTTCAAGAATTTCCATGCTTACTGACATAATTTTGCTTCTCTAAACCACAAAAAAATCTGTAATTTTTTTACCTTGAGAAATCTACCATGCTCTAGATCTTATCAAAACACCTTCCATTCTCTTCTGTCTGATGGCTTGCAATTTTTCGTTCTTCGATTTAAGTTCTTTTATATTATCTGAAGATTTTTCATTTTCTCTCTCTAAATATGGATCTCTTTTATGAGCATTTTTTCTTCTTGTTCTTTTTTTTTTTTGGCCTGGAATATGCTTTAGATTTTGACTGAATTTTCAACAATGAAATGTCAAAAAACAGTTGTTGTGATATTGTAAATTCTAGTTGCTTCAATTATGTTTGGTCAAATTCTAGTTTATCATAATAAGCCACTGCATACTCTTTTATTGTTTCTTTGATGACATTACTGATTTCAGTTACATATTTAGACTCTCTGAGTAATCAACAATTAAATCTCCACCTTTCTCATCAGTGGAATTCTTAAATTTCAACACTACCATTGTGTGATCCGTTCTGTAGCCTGGGATTATTTCACAGTCTGCTATGTCCCACATCATATGTTTGCTTATCGGAAAGAAACCTTATCTGCTCCGTTGCCTGGGTTGGGACCTTTTCCTAGAAAACCGTCTTCTGTCTGGATAACATTCTCGCCATATATCTACAAGATCGAAGTTAGCCATCATGTCACTAACAATTTTACTTGTCTTGTTGGTGTGTTTGTAATTATCATAATCGTTATTCCGGTTCGACACTAAATCCCTGTCATCTGCTATTATCAGATGTGGTTTCCTTACTTTTTGAATATGTTCTTCAAATTTCTTGATAGAATTCTGGGTTGTCTCTTTTGAGGCTGTAAACATTTAGAATTAAAAAGTCCTTGTCCATAAAGGGTCATAGAATCAGAAATGAACATGAAACTAAGGTGTTTGTATAGTTTCTTTATTTCAAATTCGAAAGATTTTGAAATAGGACCACATTTCTTTAACTGTATTGTATGAAGCAAAATAGCTCTGGTATCCCTCTGTAAGTGTGTGTGTGTGTGTGGTGTTGTTGTTGTATTCAATAGTGAAATGCATCTCTTCCCCCCCCCCCCCCCCCCCCCCCCCCCCCCCCCCCCCCGTTCACAGTACAAATAGAAATGCTTTGAGTCATGACATCTAACCGGATGGGTTGGGCTTAATGCTCATCGCGCGCACGTTCAGTATGGACCAGCAGGGAAGCATATTGGTTTTGAGTATACATTTTTATCTGCCGTCGTACAGCTCAGGCTTCTTCTTCGGGTAGCAACCATCTGATCTTGTATTAACTACGGTAAAGATATGTGCTTTCTTATACAAATTACTTTAAAAACAGATTCATCAGCTTGAAAATTGCTAAAATTCATTCTCTCTTGCGTGCTGTTTTCGGTGTCGCTAACCATGTTGCGGAAGAAGCAGACATCACGAGCCTATTTCGCGCGCCAAAGTTATCAAGAGTTGTCCCGCTTTGGTCAAAGCCAATGCCATGGTTAGAGACCGCAAGTTTGATAACCGCTCAAGAATTTCGGCGTTACGGCTTTGTTCGTTTTGTTTTGGTCCCCGTTATATTCATCGTATTTTCCCACACAAAGTAGAACAAAATCGTACGGCTTAACAGG
>JADBJO010015120.1:20000-21023 GCA_016801955.1 Conus betulinus
CACGAGGTACTCACCAAGAGGCAAAGAGAGGCTGTGTCGCGAGGAAAACGGTCGAAGGTAGGCCGTCTAGCAAAGTAGGCCACCTCCACCGACTCGGAGAAAGCCACCCTCCGTCCCTCAGCACCAGCAACAGGGGCAGGGTCAACGGCAGGACCAGAAGCCAGACACACTGGCGAAGCAGACACACACTCAGAGTCCATGGCCTGGACAGAGGCAATAATATTAGAGAAGAGTGCATGGCCTTTTGGTCTTCATGATAATGCTAAACACAATTCACCACTTTCAACTTTCTCTGTTGCTAGTCTTAATCCAGACTGATAAAATCTCATTAAATTTTCCTAATGTGATGCTTGACATTTTGTGAGGGGTATACGACCATGCCTCAAACACTTCTCGATGCATGTTAAGCCTATTGTTCATTTCGGCAGAGCCTCTCATCCAGTATCTATTTCCCCCTTTACTGATGCTAATACACTTGTCTAAAATGTCCGATGTGGGAGAAAATTATGATGATTTTTGTTTTGTTTTGTTTTGCCTCCTGTCACAAAAATCATGTCTTTAATTATAGTTTAAAAAAAGTTAAAGGGGGTGGGTTTGGAAAAATTAACAAAACATACATCTGAAATAAGGGTAGCTTTTACCATGGTAACAGAAATGAACATATATGAGGACAGTTCCCAGTAAAAATTTGGCTCCTGTCCATCCCATGAGTACTGATTTTCAAGAATAGTTTTTAAATTTGTGTCTGAATTGCCAGAAGGAAAACAACTGACTATGAGTGCAATGGTTTCATTGTACTCCCATTAGCTGTTCACAAATGCATGTAGCATTGATCTGAGGAGGTTATTGTGTGTAAAAAGATGGAGAGGCTCTTTTGTCCCATCTTTTTTCTTTCACTTTGGGTGATCCCAAGAATTAGTGTTTGAAACTACTTATTATCATCATGAAAATTATTTTTTTTCTTGGGGGGGGGGGGGGGGGGGTGGAAGGCGGGGTGCATAACTGGAAAAAAAAATGAAAAGT
>JADBJO010015120.1:26679-39179 GCA_016801955.1 Conus betulinus
AAGCAGCTTTGATATCCTACCAGAGGCAGAAACATCACTAGCACCTTTATTGAAAACTGGTCAAATATCGTCTGTCTATTTACTTAATATGTGTCAACTGTCGTCTGCGCGTTTGCCCATAGAAATGAAACCAGTCATCATTGATGATGCCTATGTCCCCCAGCCAATACAAAAGCCATGGAAGTGATTTCATGAGCAGTGGTCGACAACGTGTTTGCCCATGGACAATGAAACCAATCATCATTTACGATGCTTTTGTCTCCCAGCCAAATACAAAAGTCATCGCAGTGATTTCACGACCAGTGGTACTAAAGCCGTCTCAGCTTCGCCGTTGATGATTGTGTAACACACACACACACACACACACACACACACACACACACACACACACACACACTCAGAGGCGCGCGCGCGGGCACGCTCTCTCTCTCTCTCTCTCTCTCTCTCTCTCTCTCTCTCTCTCTCTCTCCCTCTCCTCTCTCTCCACACACGCATATATAATCTCTCCAAAACTGGATCTATATTGGCAGACGGATCAAAGACGGAGGAAGATGTTTCTGCTTCTGCCTTTTGTTCTGTCACACCTCATCAGCCTCTTTTATAATATTCCTTCTTCTATTCTTTCTGCACCACACCTCCTCAGCCTCTTCCATAACATTCCTTCTTCTGTCTTGTCTGCACCACACTTCATCCTCTTCCATAAGATTCCTTCTTCTGTTTTGTCTGCACCACACTTCAGCCTCTTCCATAACATTCCTTCTTCTGTTTTGTCTGCACCACACCTCCTCAGCCTCTTCCATTACATTTCTTCTTCTGTCTGCACCACACCTCCTCAGCCTCTTCCATCACATGTTCTGTCTGCACCACACCTCCTCAGCCTCTTCCATAACATTCCTTCTGCACCACACCTCCTCAGCCTCTTCCATAACATGTTCTGTCTGCACCACACCTCCTCAGCCTCTTCCATAACATTCCTTCTGTCTGCACCACACCTCCTCAGCCTCTTCCATCACATGTTCTGTCTGCACCACACCTCCTCAGCCTCTTCCATAACATTCCTTCTGTCTGCACCACACCTCCTCAGCCTCTTCCATAACATGTTCTGTCTGCACCACACCTCCTCAGCCTCTTCCATAACATTCCTTCTGTCTGCACCACACCTCCTCAGCCTCTTCCATAACATGTTCTGTCTGCACCACACCTCCTCAGCCTCTTCCATAACATGTTCTGTCTGCTCCACACCTCCTCAGCCTCTTCCATAACATGTTCTGTCTGCACCACACCTCCTCAGCCTCTTCCATAAACATTCCTTCTGCACCACACCTCCTCAGCCTCTTCCATCACATTCCTTCTGTCTGCACCACACCTCCTCAGCCTCTTCCATCACATTCCTTCTGTCTGCACCACACCTCCTCAGCCTCTTCCATCACATTCCTTCTGTCTGCACCACACCTCCTCAGCCTCTTCCATAACATTCCTTCTCCTGTTCTGTCTGCACCACATCACCGACTGCTCTGGGTATAGCACTAATGGTGCCCTAATCCAAACGTTACGACGTTTCCATCTTTTGTCATTCCTTTTCTGCTCTTGGGACACATTGTGCTGGCTGTAACATTAATCACAGCTTGAAAAAAGTTCTGGAACACTTTGTTTCCTGTCTGAAAACTGATGGTTAAAACGTTGTTCTTTCTCCGCTACCTGGCCACGTTGGTGTTCCAAACAATGAAACAGCTGACTGCCTCGCCAAGAATACCGCCACTGAAAAGTGGTCTAAAGTTCTGAAGAGATTTACAACCCAAAGAACGAACTTACGTAAGACCTCGCAAGTCGTGATAATCCTCTCTTTCTCAGAAAACATTCTCTCTTCATCAAAAAAGAAAAGTTAGTAGTAGAAGGGCATCTGGGAGTCCTGACCTGGATGTGATCCAGCTCCCTCACAGTGTAAGGAATTCAGCGCTGACACACTTGTCTGAGGGGGGTTCTTCTCAAAGACCTTCTGCTGTCAAGCTGTTTCTAGAGTTTCTTCCTACTCTCATTCGGGTTTCTTTTTTCGTGTTTTTGTTTGTTTGTTTTTTTTTTTCAAAAAAATCATCATCATCATCATCATCATCATCATCATCACCACCACCACCACCACCACCATTCTTCTTCTTCTTCTTCTACTTCTTCTCATATAAGTAGTAGTAGTAGTAGTAGTAGTAGTAGTAGTAGTAGTAGTAGTAGTAGTAGAAGTAGTAGTAGTAGTTTTGCTATTGTTATATCATCATCATCATCATCATCATCATCATCATCATCATCGTCATCATCACCATCATTATCATAATCATTATTCTAACTCGCATTGTCTCTTTCCAAGCAGCCTCGTTTTCATTTATTGTCCATTTTGCGCTCAATTTGAGAAGCTAAGTGATTACCCGTTCTTCGTGTTCATTGTCCTCAATCTTGTTCGTCTTGCCTGAAGAAGACCAAAGTGGTCGAAACGCGTTGTGTTTTTCTCTTATAATTTGTCTGTTGCTTTTGTGTGGCGGGTTAAGACAATGTTTTTCCCGTGTGTTTTTCAGTTTCCGTCTGCAGTCCCTTCACTGTGAAACCAACTCTGGGCACGAGGTTTGAAACTGCCCTTCTAAAATCCGCTCAAGCCCGAAATAGTTCGACCCATCTGCTCTAAGGAACCGCAGACAGGAGAAACTGTAATGCAGATTACACACGGGTCACTCATTCTACATTCATTCATGCCCTTTCAAAGATCATGACGCGCTATGGTGTATATGGCGTGACAAGCCAGCCAGTACTACCTTTCTTTCTTTTCCGTAGAGTGTCCACACTCATCAAGTTGATTATTCTGACACTTGCTTGTGTATGACCGTTTTTTTCTATCCCGCCATTAAGGCAGCCATACTCCAACTTCGGGGAAGGTGCATGCTATGTGTAACGTGTCATCCATACCAACGGCCAAACTGACCTTCCTTTCCGAAAGTTGGTGATGGGATTTTACGTGTGTGCAAGATCTTATGCTTGCCTTCACACACGGAACCTCGGTTTATAGTCTATATTGGAAGGACTGTATGGGGAATGGAGTCAGAACAAATGTTAACTCCGAGGGAAAAAATCCCCCTGTACCGAAACGGCCCGGCGGAGATGCGAACCCCCAACCCCAAGATTATGAGTCTGACGCACTACCAACTGAGCTATTCCGGCCCCCAACCTTAGCGTGCACGATCTCTGCATAAGCACTATACAGCGGACTCCTTTAAACAACCACTTAAAGGATGCTCCACAGCTGCAATCTCTAAGCATTTATAGGAAATCACTGATTTTTAGCTTATATAATCATGTGTAATTCAGACTTAGATTTATTTTTATTTTATTTATTTTTTTATTGACAGCTGAATGTCGATTGCTCTTTGACTGAGGAATGTGTATTTCCTTTGTGCAGTCTTCTTTTCCCAGCTTTACTGATTTACGTCTCTATGTTCTGTGCGGGTCCGTGGCTGTAAACAACGTGAATGGAATAGCTCTCTCTCTCTCTCTCTCTCTCTCTCTCTCTCTCTCTCTCTCTCTCTCTCTCTCTCTCTCTCTCTCTCTCTCTCCTCCTCCTCCTCCTCCTCCTCCTCCTCCTTCTCCCCCCTCCTCTCTCTCTCGCTCTCTTGCTCGCTTGCTCTCTCGATAATCAAATAGACGGACAGTCGGGCAGACAGACAGACAGACACACAGATAGACAGATAGACAGACAGAGAGATAGATAGATAGTTAGATAAATAGAGAGATGGATCAATAGATAGATAGACAGATGTATAGACAGACAGACAGGCTGAGAGAGAGAGAGAGAGAGAGCGAGAGAGAGAGAGAGAGTAAGAGAGAGAGACAGACAGACAGACAGACCACCGACAAACAGAGAGAGAGAGAGAGAGAGAGAGAGAGAGAGAGAGAGAGAGAGAGAGAGAGAGAGAGAGATTCAACTTGCACACAACATACTCCAGAGGACTTGTTTTACTTCAAAATGTCATAGAAACATAAAAGACTGTCCCTGACGAAGCCCCCCCCCCCCCCTCCCCCCCCATCAGCCCTCCCCCTCACAACCTCCCACCACCCCCATCAGCCCCCCCCCCCCTTCACAACCTCCCCCCCCCCCCCCATCCCCACACCTCCTTCATCCCACGCCCGTCCTTCCTTACGACCCTCCTCAGAGCGGGCGAAGTATAATTAGAAGGAAGGAAAGACTGGAGAGACTCAGTAACAAGCACTTGGCTCTCTGCTGGATTCTGCGCACCTTCCAGTAGGTTTTTTCAAGTTATGTCTATCAGACAACAGTGGAGCAGCCTGAAGATGGGAATTGTATTTACTTCATTTGTCAGTTCACACACACACACACACACACACACACACACACACACACACACACACACACACACACACACACACACACACACACACACACACACACACACACACACACACACACAGCACACGCACGCACGGACGCACGCACGCACTCACGCACGCACGCATGCACACACTGTAACACATATCTGTCTCTCCGTCTGTGTCTGTCTATCTATCTATCTATCTCTCGATTTGTTTCGGTCTTTCTGTCTGTCTACTGTATATCGATCTATCTATCTGTCTGTCTCTCTATTTATCTATTTGTCTGTCTGTCTGTCTGTCTGTCTGTCTATCTATCTATCTATCTATTATAACGACGTGAATTATGTAGTCGGTTTTTGACCCAGTCATTGTTGATAGAACAGAGAGGAACCCTGAGGTGTTTTGTCAAGTGGAATGGTAACAGTGTTCTGTGTTGTATACAGAACAGAGAGGACCCCTGAGGTGTTTTGTGTGTTTCTATTGTATATAGAACAGAGAGAAACCCTGAGATGTTTTGTCTAGTGGAATGGTGACAGAATCCCATTGTCGATAGAACAGAGAAGAACTTCAAGTCAGCTTATCGTGTCTCGTTGTTAATAAAGAAGACAGGTGCTGATGTGTGTTTTTTTATGGAATAGTAATAAAGTCTCATTGTTGACGTACTTAAAAGAGTGGAACCATCATCGCTGAAAACAGCAACAAGAATAAAAACAACAACAACAACAACAAGAGGAACCCCAAAGTGTATATTTCCAACGGTAATGGGTGTCCCTTTGTTGACTTTAAAGGACATGAACCCTTGTTGTTGATATAAAAAGAGGATCCTTTAAGTGTCTGTTTCTGATGGTAATGGTGTCTCTTTGTTGACCTTAAAAGACAGGAACCCTCGTTGCTAATGTAAATAGAGGATTCCTGAAGTGTCTATTTCTGACGGGATGGGGATGTTGTCTCTTTGCAGACAGGAAAGAGAGGTCTGTTCGCTTTTGATGCCATGACAATGGTTTCCATTGTTGGTAGAACCAAGAGCAGCCCTGAAGATTATAGCTTTCACACCACACACACACACACACACACACACACACACACACACACACACACACACACACACACACACACACACACACACACACACACACACAGGGACACGCACACGCATACTACTTATAAATGACCATCACCACCACATCCACCGACAAAACAACGGCACGTGATTCTACTACTAACAAAATTTCTCTCTCTGTCTCTCACTCTCCTCCTCTCTCTCTCAACGGCTCTCTCTTCTCTCTCTCTAACTCTCTCCTCTCTCTCTCTGTCTCTCTCTCTCTCTCTCTCTCTCTCTCTCTCTCTCTCTCTCTCTCTCTCCATCGTCTCTCTGTCTGTCTCTCTGCTCTCTCTCCACTCTCTCACACACACACACACACACACACACACACGCATGTACTCACGCAAGCACGCGCGCATGCACACACACACACACACACACACACACACACACACACACACACACACACACACACACACACATGTGTGGGGGGGGGGGGGGGGAGACAGAGGCAGAGCAGACAGATTGTGCAGCAATTTAAGGTAGATTGATGTTTTTTTTTCTGATATTTAGTTGTTCATTATTGTTTTTGTAAGTAAAGGAGTTATTGATCTTTGGGGCAGATTGATTACACTGACTCACACAGACACACAATCGTTTCATCAATCGCAGTTTTATGTTCTGACATTAAAATTTCTTACTTCACGCGTAGGGTAAGGCGTACATGTTGGTGAGTACAAATGAATGCAACACTTCCACGAATGAATTATTACTTTACGCCCACCTTGCGTGGAATTTGAGTAGACGAGTGACTGCTTGTTCGTTTTCACTGTCCTGAAAGTTTTGATCTTGCCTGGAGAAGACCTGAGAGGTCGAAACGCGTCATGTTTTGTCGTGTAATTTGTTTGTCATTGTTGTTTCGCGGATTCACTAATAATTCTTTTCAAAATTAAAAAAAAAAAAAATGTTTTCCACTCCATTTTGTGGGGAGAAAAAAGAAAATAGTGAGGCACACTCCTGCACTTTCTACAGCTTCCCCTGCCTTTCCCTACCTTCTCTCCCCCTCCTTCCCTCCCCTTTCCCCTGCCCCCCGCCCGCTCCCCTTCCATTCGCAGTGTGTGTGTGTGTGTGGGTGTGTTTTTTTTTTTTTTTCTTTCTTTGAATGCACAGATTGCTATTTGAGCTGATTTCGTCCCCCGTTTTTCAGCCCATGAGCTGAATTAGAGGTTCGTGCTTTTGTCACACGCGCCGTCCAGTTCCCCACCAACTCCATAATGAGACCTTCTTAATCACCACGCACGTCATTGTTCAGTTCAAGGGATTAAGTGTTGGTGTCACAAATAATCAGCTTCACAGCCCGCAGATTCACACACTGTTGGCCAGCCTAAACGAACGTAATGAGCGTAGCGAACGTTATGAACATAAAGAATGTAGCGCGCGTAACGAACGTAACGAACGTAGCGAAAGTGATGAACGTAACGAGCGTAATGAAGGTAACGAGCGTCATAGAAGTAACAAATGTAATTAGCATAACGAACATAACGAACGTAAGGAGCATAACGAACGTAATGAAAGTAATGAAAGTAACGAACGTAATGAAAGTAACGAACGTTATGCAAATAACGAAAGTAACGATTGTAATGAACGAACGTACCGAAAGTAATGGAAGTAAAGAACGTAATGAAAATAACGAACATAACGATTGTAATGAACCTAAGGAGCGCAACGAACGTAATGAACGTAACGAACATAGTGAACATAAAACGTAACAAACGTAACGAACGTAATGAAAGTAACGAACGTAACGAACGTAATGAAAGTAACGAACATAATGAATGTAATGAACGTAACAAACATGATGAACAAACTGCGCGCTTCGTTCTAGCCGTGACTATCATGACCCTCAACT
Source organism: Conus betulinus (assembly GCA_016801955.1). Lineage (NCBI taxonomy): Eukaryota > Metazoa > Mollusca > Gastropoda > Neogastropoda > Conidae > Conus > Conus betulinus. The sequence goes on from JADBJO010015120.1 coordinate 33,996, forward strand.
CGCTGTCCTCATAAATCGGAACCATTCCGAGGTTGCTAATGGCAACAGACATCTTCCAGCAGCCTTGTACTTCCTTAGAGCTGATTGGTTGATCGGCGCGCTGTACAGAAGCAGGGGGGAGAGCAGCAAGAGTGTAAATATGCATGACGTGACTGGCGGCGCTCCAGCGGTTGCCTTGGAAACCACTCAGTTTGGGTCTGTTAGAGTCTGGCACTTTAACATGATTATGAACATCGACTGTGGCATTATGCGCCTTGGAATTGGTGACAGTTTGTGGTGTTTGGCTACTCAGAGATCATCACAAACTTTGGTTAGGTGACTGCTTGATGTGATGTGATGTCAATACATGACGTTTATAGCCCAGCTGACCACGAGGGTCATGTTAGACCTGTCATGTCATGAAACTCCATTTCCATCGGTACATAGGTCTAAACAGTCTCAAACTCTCTTTAAAGCAAATTTTCTTTTTTAGGAACTCACAAATCACACCCGTAGGGACACCTCTGAGCACGGTTTTCACGGAGTGTGCTGTAAAGTGTGTATGTCTGACACATCATGTGAGTCCCAGCACTCTATAAAAACGTTTCGTGGTGAGTAGTTATCACACGGAATGCACCATGGAGCTTCCTCGCCTTTTAAAAGATACGTACGCGTGCAACATATGTGTCCTGAGTGCGATTGGCACAAAACTGTTTCATCTTTACAGCCACCCGGGGTACATGGAAAAAACAAACAACAACAACAACTATGGTGTGAACGGGTTGGAAGGAGTTTGTTACCCGTTTAGTAGTCCATTCCTCTGGGCAGAGGTCTGTGGCGAAAGTTGAGCTTGAGAATTGAGATAGGTGTGGGGGACAAAAAGTCTGCTCAATGCTTTATTTCTGCCATTCTATGTAAGTCGATCAAATATCCCATTGCGTTGAATGCTGACATGAAGCCTGTATGAGTTTGGTACATTCATTAAGATCAGTATAAGCATTGGCTTACACACACACACACACGCACACACGCATGCGCGCGCGCAAGCTTATGCACGCATCGTGCTATGAACGTCAGCTTTCCTTTCTCTTTAATCTTTACAGCGATCCGAAATGCGAGATACATCTTTCGGGGAAAACCGTTCCTATATCAAATCAAATAGACGTAACCTTTTCACAGTTCCCCTTAGGTTGTGTCTTGTGTCTTCACCTGTGCAGTAACAACTGTGGCCTTGTGTCTTCAACTGTGCAGTAACAACTGTGTCTTGTGTCTTCAACCGTGCAGTAACAACTGTGGCCTTTTGTCTTCGCCGTGTGCAGTAACAACTGTGTCTAGTGTCTCCACCTGTGCAGTAACAACTGTGGTCCTGTGTCTTTCCCTTGCAGTAACAACTGTGTCTTGTGTCTTCACCTGTGCAGTAACAACTGTGGTCCTGTGTCTTCACTTTTGCAGTAACAACTGAGGAATCCAAGAGAGTAAAGAATCAGCCACAGCTGAGAAACGGTTAGAGTGTGGACTGCGGGCAAGGAGGTTGTGGTTCAATTCCTAACAAAGTTTTTCATTTCTGAAGAGAGAGAGAGAGAGAGAGAGAGAGAGAGAGAGAGAGAGAGAGGCAGACAGAGTGAGTGAGTGAGTGTGTATGTGTGTGTGTGTATGTGTGTATGCGTGTGTATATGTGTATGTGTGTGTGTGTGTTCGAGAGAGAGAGAGAGAGAGAGAGAGAGAGAGAGAGAGAGAGAGAGAGAGAGAGAGAGAGAGAGAGAGCACTTTGATGACATTTGGACCACCATTTTTCACCACTATGGCTTCACAATCCTGGACACTCTTATCATCCATCGAACACTGTGTACAAATTAATCAGTCCATGTCATAGTTAACGTATAATCCAAAATATATCGGGGCGCTCCAAATGCACATCTTCCTGCTGTCATGAAAACAGCTCACCCCCCGCGAGAGAGAGAGAGAGAGAGAGAGACAGAGAGATATGGGCGGTAACTGCAGTAACAATGTCGTGCCGGACAGCAAGACGATTGGAAAATCTCTGTGCAGGTCACCACAGCCAGGCCCTGGATACTACTGGCAAAAGAGAGACTTTGGTAGTACATGGTACACAAAAACTGCCACCAAAAAAAAAAGGTTATAGCTCTCGAGAACTTGCATCTCTAAAGAAAATGAACAGGAGATAGCTCATACTGGTATTGGGTAAACAGCACACGCAGCGCCCTCTGGAGAGAGAGAGAGAGAGAGAGAGAGAGAGAGAGAGAGAGGAGAGAGCTCACGCCGGCTCCGCGACTAAGCAATCATTGTCGTCAATGGGGGGCTTAGTAGGTGGTGTCCCTGCGTAGGTTAGATCAGAACAGGCGCTACTGAACACCACCGAAGTGACTCGGCAGCAGTGCAATGTCTTCTCTGGTGGGTTGTTTCTTCACGGCTTAACATTGGCTGCTCCCTGTGGATTGCCGCTGCCGGGGCTGCGGCGGGCCGGATCTGGCTGTGGCTGTGGACGGGGGTCGGAATGAGCGGCGCGGGTGCAGTGCCACCGAGGTGGCGCAGAAGATGGGACAGAGAAAACAGAAAGTACCGCACCCTGCCGCGCTGGTGAACTGGACCAACCTTCTGTGTTCCTTGACGCCTCGTCAGCACCGGATCTGAGTCGTTCTCTTCTTTCACCTTACTCTGTCTGTGCTTTCCAAGGAAAACACGAGCTGAAGGGAGAGAAGAGCTGGCAGTTCTCTCAGAGGGCCTGAACGTGGTCACGATGTATGACGCCAACTGGCATTTCTTTCAGAGAGAGAGAGAGAGAGAGAGAGAGAGAGAGAGAGAGAGAGAGATATCCCAAGAACACACCGTTGCTTAGTGAGGAGATACAGTAAACGAGAACAGATGAGGGCTGACAGATGTGTGGAATGCAGAATGCTTGTGGAAGGAAAGGGGGGAGGGGAAGAGGAGCACACACACACACACACGCGCGCGCGCTCGCGAGCACGCTGACTAACTAACTGACTGACTGAAACCATTACTGTCAGATTAACATAGTGTTGTACTGACATTAAAAAAAACAACTTTAAAAAGTAATGAGAAACGAAAATAATAGAAATAACACCTGAATGACATAGGAATCAGAAAGAAAAATTAACAGGGAAACATTTAACATTTAGAAGTAAAATATAAAACAAGTTACATCTTAACTGTGCTGATAATGAAATCTCTCTCTCTCTCTCTCTCTCTCTCTCTCTCTCTCTCTCTCTCTCTCTCTCTCTCTCTCTCTCTCTCTCTCTCTCTCGACAACACACACACACACACACACACACACACACACACACACACACACACACACACACGCACGCGTGCGATTCGAGAAAGGATACACATACTTGGGAGGGGGGGCGGATTGGTGGTGTAAAAAGGGTGGGTTGATAGGTACAGGAGCCCCAACCCGCCCCCTTCCACCACTCCCGTCCTCTCCACAACTGGCGACACACAAAACGAAAGAAAAACAAGTAGCGGTGTGTCTCGTGTTTGCCACAGATTAGTGTCGACTCTTTCCACTCTTGTTGTTGTTGCTGTTTTATTGTTGTTCTTATTATATTGTTGTGCAGCAGGGGTTTTTTTAAGTTAGGCCTGTACTAACGGCAAATTTCGAGAGAAACGGGAAGGTTTTTTTTTCTTTCTTTCTTTTTTTCTTTCTGTCTGTCTGTCTTTCTTTCTTTTCTTGATGTTTTTTTTCTTTTTGAGTGGGATGGGGACTGAGGAAATTTCCAGCCAAATGGTTACAGATTTATTTGTGACTTAACTGATCTGATGTTTTAGACAGATAACCGTTGAGCTTACAAAACAAAACAAAACAAACAAACAAGCAGGCAAAACAAAAACAAAGTAAAACCATGAAAGTCTCGTTGCCTGCCGGCCACAAGAGGCAGTGAACTCTCAAAGATTCACCATGTTTTAAGCGTTGGTTCGATAGAAGGCGGAGCCAGTTCCTCTCTCTTCCGCTGTTTCTTCTTCTCCTGTTTTATCTGAACTCTCTCCTGAACTAAATCAGGAACTCATTTACTGCTGGAATGACAGAGGGTCTGGAGAGACTGTTGACACATGGAATGACAGAGGGTCTGGAGAGACTGTTGACACATAGCCCGGTATCACTCAGCACTGGAATGACAGAGGGTCTGGAGAGACTGTTGACACATAGCCCGGTATCACTCAGCACTGGAATGACAGAGGGAGGGTCTGGAGAGACTGTTGACACATAGCCCGGTATCACTCAGCACTGGAATGACAGAGGGAGGGTCTGGAGAGACTGTTGACACATAGCCCGGTATCACTCAGTACTGGAATGACAGAGGGTCTGGAAAGACTGTTGACACATGGAATGACAGAGGGTCTGGAGAGACTGTTGACTCACGGCCGGTATCACTCAGCAATTCTCAATATTGTCTGGCACGTTACGGCAAGTTCGTTGACTTGCCCATACGGCCGTCCCTACACGTTGCACCAGAGGCGACTCTCCTACAGGGAACATTTCTCTGGCTACGACACCCAGAAAAAGCGTGAAGAACGAAATGGAAGATTTTGCAGCGTCGTGTAAATAGAAGTTGTGTGAGCGATTACTCACAACACGCAAAACATGGTGGGAGAACAAGCCTGGACAACACAATGACCAACGCCCCAGTCTCCACCCCATTGTACTGCAGCCTGGACATCACAATGACCAACCCTCCAGTCTCCATGGATCCACTCATTCTCTACCGCAGCCTGCACAGAAAAACCAACAACGGAAAATTCACCGTCGCCGGCAGATTTAGGTTGATAGCGAACCCTGTGTTTTTTCAGAGAGTGAGCAACAAACTCACGTTAGACCCACAGTTAAGAGAAAAACAACAAGCGATTATTTGCGATGAGAAAAACGCAGTCGGAAACCTTCCATTGACCAATTAACTAGTTGTCGTGCCAAGTCACGTGACGAAGAGGTGTCTACCGACTGGTTGTTACACTGGGTAAATCGAAAAAAAAAAAAACCCAAAACCGAACGATTTCTATTCAGAAAATATGCAGGCTATGACGTATTCGCTTCGTAGCAAGGCCAGTTTTTCAAACTATCCTGTGCAAGGATAGGCGTATATAGGACAGGACAGTCGCTCTTAATGCAATGTGCACGGAAGGCTTACGACGACTTTCTGGCCGACAGCCTACTTTGAGCTGCCGCGT
>JADBJO010015120.1:41679-44944 GCA_016801955.1 Conus betulinus
GAAGGTGAATCGATATCTTTGTACTTGTTGATAGAAAATAAGACTGTAGTCACATCCGGTGTTGTAACAGCACATTCTTTACCCCCCCCCCCCCCCCCCCCCCCCCCCCCCCCCCCCCCCCCCCCCCTTACCCCGGTAACTTCTAGTCTGGGCTAGCCTGCTTTTTACCACCGGGGTCATTCCAGGACTAGCTGGAACTCCCCCCCCCCCCCCCCCCCCCCCCTAGTTGAAACTGACCACCCCCTAGTTGGAACTAACTTACCCCCCCGTTAAAATCTCTGCTATACATTAAAGTGGCCAATGGTCGGTGACACTGACCACTGGTTGTCTGCATTGCACAAAGTATACAAACACTCATGAGACACTGATTAATTGTAACATAGTCGAAATATCTGATTTACGTCATAGTCACCAGTGGTCAATGGCACTGACCACCAGTCGTCTGCATTTTTACAAGGTACACAGATACACGGGAGACTATAATTAACTGTGAAATAGTTAAAATCTCCTATTTACGTCATAATAACCAGTCGTCAGTGGCACTGACCACAAGTAATCTACATTGTACAAGGTACAAAAGCACTCGGGAAACACTAATAAGCTATTAAATAGTTAAAATCTCCGATTTAGGTCATAATGACCAGTGGTCAGTGGCACTGACCACTAGTCATCTGCATTGTACAAGCTAAGATACACAGGTACTCAAGAGACTCTAACACACACACACCCCTCCCCCCGGGGGGGGGGGGGGGGAATAAGTTCCAACTGGGTGGGGGGAGGGGGTAAGATCTAGCTAGTCCTAGAATGACCCCCCGGGGGTAAAAACAGGCTAGCCCAGACTTACCACGGGGTAAGTTCCAGAGGGGACGGGTGTGTGTGTGTGTGTGTGTGTGTGTGTGTGTGTGTGTGTAAAAACGGGCTGTTACACCGGTACTGTTCAAAGGAAATCAATCAGTGATTTGGCTGTCGTCACATCCGGTACAGTTTTAACGGTAATCAATCAGTGATTTGGCTGTCGTCACATCCGGTACTGTTTAACGGTAATCAATTAGTGATCAGGCTGTCGTCACATCCGGTTCTGTTCAACGGGAATCAATCAATGATCATCTGTGTTTGTTTATTTGTTTGTTTGATTATGGCTTTCGTGTAGTTGTTTCTTTTCTAAGCGAACCAGTCATTATCTGTGTGTTTGTTGACAAAAATAAAACCAAATGTCGTGTGGTGCCGCTTTAAAAAAGCAGCTTTGATATCCTACCAGAGGCAGAAACATCACTAGCACCTTTATTGAAAAACTGGTCAAATATCGTCTGTCTATTTACTTAATATGTGTCACTGTCGTCTGCGCGTTTGCCCATAGAAATGAAACCAGTCATCATTGATGATGCCTATGTCCCCCAGCCAATACAAAAGCCATGGAAGTGATTTCATGAGCAGTGGTCGACAACGTGTTTGCCCATGGACAATGAAACCAATCATCATTTACGATGCTTTTGTCTCCCAGCCAAATACAAAAGTCATCGCAGTGATTTCACGACCAGTGGTACTAAAGCCGTCTCAGCTTCGCCGTTGATGATTGTAACACACACACACACACACACACACCACACACACACACACACACACACACACACTCAGAGGCGCGCGCGCGCACGGCACTCTCTCTCTCTCTCTCTCTCTCTCTCTCTCTCTCTCTCTCTCTCTCTCTCTCCACACACGCATATATAATCTCTCCAAAACTGGATCTATATTGGCAGACGGATCAAAGACGGAGGAAGATGTTTCTGCTTCTGCCCTTTTGTTCTGTCACACCTCATCAGCCTCTTTTATAATATTCCTTCTTCTATTCTTTCTGCACCACACCTCCTCAGCCTCTTCCATAACATTCCTTCTTCTGTCTTGTCTGCACCACACTTCATCCTCTTCCATAAGATTCCTTCTTCTGTTTTGTCTGCACCACACTTCAGCCTCTTCCATAACATTCCTTCTTCTGTTTTTGTCTGCACCACACCTCCTCAGCCTCTTCCATTACATTTCTTCTGTCTGCACCACACCTCCTCAGCCTCTTCCATCACATGTTCTGTCTGCACCACACCTCCTCAGCCTCTTCCATAACATTCCTTCTGCACCACACCTCCTCAGCCTCTTCCATAACATGTTCTGTCTGCACCCACACCTCCTCAGCCCTCTTCCATAACATTCCTTCTGTCTGCACCACCACCTCCTCAGCCTCTTCCATCACATGTTCTGTCTGCACCACACCTCCTCAGCCTCTTCCATAACATTCCTTCTGTCTGCACCACACTCCTCAGCCTCTTCCATAACATGTCTGTCTGCACCACACCTCCTCAGCCTCTTCCATAACATTCCTTCTGTCTGCACCACACCTCCTCAGCCTCTTCCATAACATGTTCTGTCTGCACCACACCTCCTCAGCCTCTTCCATAACATGTTCTGTCTGCTCCACACCTCCTCAGCCTCTTCCATAACATGTTCTGTCTGCACCACACCTCCTCAGCCTCTTCCATAACATTCCTTCTTCTGCACCACACCTCCTCAGCCTCTTCCATCACATTCCTTCTGTCTGCACCACACCTCCTCAGCCTCTTCCATCACATTCCTTCTGTCTGCACCCACACCTCCTCAGCCTCTTCCATCACATTCCTTCTGTCTGCACCACACCTCCTCAGCCTCTTCCATAACATTCCTTCTCCTGTTCTGTCTGCACCACATCACCGACTGCTCTGGGTATAGCACTAACTCATGGTGCCCTAATCCAAACGTTACGACGTTTCCATCTTTTGTCATTCTTTTCTGCTCTTGGGACACATTGTGCTGGCTGTAACATTAATCACAGCTTGAAAAAAGTTCTGGAACACTTTGTTTCCTGTCTGAAACTGATGGTAAACGTTGTTCTTTCTTTCTCCGCTACCTGGCCACGTTGGTGTTCCAAACAATGAAACAGCTGACTGCCTCGCCAAGAATACCGCCACTGAAAAAGTGGTCTAAAGTTCTGAAGAGATTTACAACCCAAAGAACGAACTTACGTAAGACCTCGCAAGTCGTGATAATCCTCTCTTTCTCAGAAACATTCTCTCTTCATCAAAAAAAAGAAAAGTTAGTAGTAGAAGGGCATCTGGGGAGTCCTGACCTGGATGTGATCCAGCTCCCTCACAGTGTAAGGAATTCAGCGCTGACACACTTGTCTGAGGGGGTTCTTCTCTGAAGACCTTCTGCTGTCAAGCTGTTTCTAGAGTTTCTTCCTACT